>JAKCPI010001743.1:0-59777 GCA_023213315.1 Euborellia annulipes | reverse complement strand
AGTTTTTATTGATTCCTGAAAAATTTTAATTTGTTGACTTATGTTGATTTTGAAATGGTCGATTTAATTATTATCGATACCGACAAGTGTGAAAACTTCAATTAATACTCTTTTATAAATTCATTTTAATTTATATAGGCCTAATTTCTTAAACAAGAGTGAGTGTATTTCGTTATTACAAGATTGGTAGTGTCAGTTAAAGTAGATGACTCGCATTTTTTATGGGAATGTTTTCTAAATGAATGCACCAAAGAGAATGGGGAGATTTGGGTGGGGTGGGAGAGGGGGGGGGGGGCGGTACCCGAAAATCCTCTGGGTTTTATTCACCCCATCTCATCGATCAATGATTTGAATTGTGAATAACTCAGCACAAAATCCACGGTAAATTAAACAAAGGCTGGTTAAAGTGGATGAGTGTTGCTAGGTGATAGGCAGCCAACATCCTTGTTACATACACACAAGGGCCGGTTACAACTTCATTAAATGAACATACACACACACACACACACAAACTTTTAATTCTAATCCTCTCAAATTTTATTCAAGCTTTTTGATTTCAAATAAAACATTCTCTGATTTATCTTCATTTTTGCACTCTTAAAGGTTATTAGGGATTAAAATTAATATATTTCACAACAAATTCTATTGTCAAGAAAGGTACAATAAGGGTCAAGTGCGTTTTTATACAGAAACTAAAGGTTTTTGAAGGGGTCCAAAAAAGTGGGTCTCGCGGCTCAAAAATAAAAAGAGCTACCCGTTGAAAATTTAATATATAAGTTATGTACCCCCTTGACCAGTGCCGGATTAAACAAGATGTATGCCTTTAGCCAGTCAAAATCTCGGGGGCCCCGAGATATTAGAGTGCCTGAGAACCCCCCTCTCTCTCCCGAAATGTTCAAAGTGTCCCCACGATCAAAATTGATATATAGTTCTACATTTTAAAAATTTATATATATTTTAAAATTATTTATAAAGAATTGAAAAAGAAAATTCTATAATTTTCAAATATGTTTATAAGGGAGGTGGGAAATGAGTTCCCCCCTCCCGTCTCCAAAATAATTATATATAAGCCTACTCTCCTGCGAAACTTGCCACTTTTACAAGAGGCCGTGGATCCGCATACAGGACAAAAATTAATTTCAATCGAATTGGTTACTAATCAATTTAAATAAATATGCATGAGTTCTAAAAGGACATAGATGACGAAAAAGAGTTTTAAAAAAATCTAATGTTGCGGGGCCCCTAAAAAGCTTGGGGTCCATAAGCAATTGCCTACTCCACCTAACCCGACTAGAAATTACTTTGGGATTGCCCAGAGTATACATCTGGACCTCTTTAGGTCCCAAATAGGCAGGCCCGATAGGGAAATCCCTATAAGGGCCTAATTAGAACCCAATCGGGAAATTCTCAGGAAAAATAAAATAACATAGTCGTTTTTTTCCAATTGGGTTCTATGTGGGACCTAAATGGGAAATAATTGTCCAATCAGGGCCAGACAGGACTTTGCGTGACATCCCTATAGGACAGCCCAATAAGGACCCAATAGATCTTACATTCAAATTTCCAGTGGGGCATACCATACTTTACTCTTGTACTTCAAAGAAGAAATGGTTGCCATTCTACCAAAATGCAAAGATTTTCCTCTAATTGATTATAAATTTTACCTCTTGCGTATTTGAGAAGATAAGCTGGCTAAACTGTGGATTGCGGAGTCTGAAGTCTCAAAACGACTCGGGTTCGAATCCAGCTTGCCGCAAATAATTCAAACATTGCAGAAGTCTCCTTTTAGGGTAGTAAGTGGGAGAAAATCTCACCCCATAGACACAAGGGCATAGGCAAGACATAAGGCCCAAATTTATGTAGATTAAGTCCCTTAAAAATGAAGATTACTCTGACTGGGTAACACAGCAACTGCCCGGGTGACTGAGAAGGAGCAATACCTCATAAAATCCGAATCTTTGCGTTTTAATATAGCTACTATCGTTAACTAAATATTATATATATCGGCACAAAAAAATCTGGTGTGACAGCTCATCACAAAATGTTCGATACTAAGAGTAAGTTATGTGCTGCGGACACACGCCAGGCTCTAAATAGTTAGCAATTTTTGCATTAATAAATTATTCAAGAAATAAAGCTATCTTCTTCAAATCTTCTACCTAAATTCTAATTTGTTATAATTTTATTTGCATATAAAATTTCGACTATCTCCTTTAAATAAATAGGCTTATATTTAAGAGAGCAATAAATCTCCCTCTCTTTCTTCAATCGCCCGGTTCGGAAATTTTTTAGTATATGGATATCAATAAAATTCTAGTTGAAAGCTGAAAAGTGGATGGAATTTGGTTGAGAGGACTTCCGCTCGTGATTCTTTTCCTCTGGCGTCTTATTTCTAAAGCATATTGAGGCGGCGGCGGCGGCGCGCACTTTTTTTATCGTATATATAGATAAATCAAATCCATGCCATTTATGTGTTTCGCCGTCGTCGTCGTCAATAGATCGAGGATGAGGGTGGATGCGATGCTTGCCGGGGGGGGATGGTTGCTTGATTCATCCCTGAAATTGAGCTCCATTTCGGCGTGCGCTCAAATTACATGCGATTTTTCGGCGTCATAGGCTTTTAAGCCATCGGCCTCTCGCCATGTGTATGTATCGGGTTTCATATGGAGCGATAGAGAGGAAGGAAAGAAGGATATAGAGCCCGGACCGATCGGTCACTCGGCTTATAATGCCCAGCAATCGGCTGGACACCGAGGGCGGGCTCCCCCCCCTCCCCGCTACTTTCTTTGAATTGGCTTTTCAACAGAAGCCAACTTGAAAAATATCCCCTCTTCTTGTTTAGGGGATGGCTGACTGACTAAAAGCACCAAATTCAATTTCTTTGGAAATGTTTTCTATATATATTTTTTTTTTTTTTAGTAAATTTTTCTCATTTGAAAAGAGTGAAGAGAAATTGAAGAAACAATTGGATAAAATATTTCATTTTTTTTATTTTGAAAAATAATCTTATAAATCTAAAAAGAACTTAGAAATCAATCCGAGAATCAAATGGAAGGACATTTGAAAAGGATTTTCTCCCATCTATCGACTTTAAAATATGAGTTTATAAATAAATAACTATAATCCGGCCTGTCTTACAATTTCTTGGGTATTTTGAGGAAAAAACAATGGATGGGCGTGGGGCGTGGTGTCTTTCTCTTTCAAGACCAGTGATTTCAACCCTTTCACACCTTTAGTTCTTCCTACCTCTCTTTCAAAAAATATTATTTAATATGTAGGGCAAAAATTAAATAAAAAATAAATTTTGGGCGATGCTTTTTCGCCCCCCCCTCCTTTCTTTCCATAGGAATAAATCTTGAAAGAAAAAATTTTATTTTCCAATTTTCAAATTTTAACATTATATTTTTTACTAGGAAGAGCCTTGTTTGAAATCGAAAAGATGTAATTTTTTCAATCAACGCTCAAATAGACTGTAAACAAGCCATTCATTATAACGTTTAAGTTAATAAATTTGTGAGATGAGTTTGTGTTTGATTGGGCAAAAATTGCGCCCCCTTGGAGTCGAACCAGGAGATCCGCCCGCCGCGAAAGCCATTCCAGGTTAACCCAATCACACAAAAACTCATCTCAAAAATTTGTTATCTTAAATTATAGACTATTTTTATTAATTTATTTTTTGTGATTTCGAGATGATGGGGAGAGGAGGGGTTAAACCTCCCATATCCCCTGTTTTCGGTGCTTCTGCAATCTAACTACCAAAATTGTTCTTTGCTTAGATAACACGATGAAAATATTTTTTTTTTTCATTTCTAATGTTAGTATTGCTGGAAAGTAGGCAACTCAGAATTAATATAACTAATGCTTCACCATTGACTTACATATAAATATACATATAATTTTAAGAAAAAAAAAATTTTTGCCTCCCCCAAGAAAAGAATTTGCCCCCCCCCCCCCCTCAAGAGAAAGTATAAATGTCGCCACTGCTCACATGGACCATTTTTAGGTCGTCGTTGACCCCTGGGGGTGGATATAGACCACTTTGGGAAATATTAATCAATTTAAAAAATCTGGTGTGACTGCTCGCACAGCACACAACTTTCTCTTACCCTCGGTAATTGACTTAACCTAATTCATTCTTGAGATATTTTTCTCACAGACACACACACACACACAGACCATGCTGCGAAAACCACTTTTTGGATTCTCAAAACGTGTATATCCATCAAAATCTCGACATCAAATTTTTGACATGAATCCAATACTTTCTTTCTATATATATTAACATATATAGAGGTAAGAGGAAGTAAAAATTCGCAAAATCTGGAGCAATTAATCGAAAAATTCATTAACGAGTTCATTATTTAGTTCGCCATTTGAAATTTATTTATAAAATTGGATGAAACATCTTCTAAATTTCATCAAAATCAATGGATTAATGATGGAGGACTCGAGTCTCTTTTTCGGGCGCTTGGTATTAATGAGGTCTTAATTTCAATCCAAGGTCCTAAACGAGCTCGGTGTTTAAGTCAAAAAATTACAGCCAAGTCAGGGGCAAATCCAGCCACTCTTTGGCTGCGTTCCTGTTTTTAACATGTCTTTATTGTGAAGTTATGCAAATATGATGAAGGGTTCGTCTCCCTGATGGCCTGCTGCCAAATCCCCGATTAATAAATAATCCACTTAATCAAATATAAACTACCCACTCAAAATAAACTTCTCTATTTAATCCTATATTATTTTTTTTATAAAGTGATTGGAGTTTTTTTATGCAAGCTTTTTTTTTTTGTCGTTTTAAATAAAAAAAAAAAATGACTAACCTGAAGGTCTGCACTTTGGTGGGGATCGTCCCCCGGGAGGAGATATTCACTTCAGGGGGCCTCAGGGCCTGGGGGTTGTCATACTCGATGGCCAGGACGTATGGAAGCTGCAAGAGGGGAGAGAAAATCTCAATTAGTTCATAGGAAAAGTCAATCAATTCTAAAAAAAACGTTTTATTTATTTATTTATTTTTTTTTAATTTAAATAAAAAATTGGTGGGATTAGAGACATCATCAAACAAAATGTAAAAATATTATGGATAGTAGGCTTATATAAAATAAAAACAAATCAAAGTACAAATTCTAAACTACGAAGAGGTTAATTAATAATGAGGGCAGAAGAAAAACAAAACTTTATTTTATTCAAATAACCCTTCATAACAGACGCTTCGATCCCAGGTCAAAATCATCATCAGAGCCCAAAAATATAATTGCGAGGGCAGGTCAATACGTCCGTGACTTTTTGAATGAAACACAGGTTTTTGGATAACAATTATTTTATTTTTCAACGTAGTCTCCTTTGGTTATATTTTCCATTTCTCCAACCCTTCATAAATTTTGGATCTAATGATTTCATCTTTAGATTTCCCATTTTCTTAATATGGTATCCAAATGGCTTAAATAAAATCATCGGACTGCCTGGGGTGCGAACCCGCGACTTTTGGTATACGAGGTTAGCACGCTAACCCCTACACCAAGCCCCCAAGGCAAAATTTTCTTTTAATAATGAAGAAAAGGTGAGGGTTTTCGCAGCAGGCGGGCCCGAGCCAGCTGGCGGGAATTTTAGGGGGGCGTAGCCCCCTTTCTAGCCTCCAGCCCGTTTCTCATAATTAAGAAAAGGCGAGGGTCCGTCGCAGGCGAGCCCGAGCCAGCTGGTGGGGATCCAGGGGGCGTAGCCCCCTGGCTAGACGCGAAGCCATGATTGCATGTTCCAATCACGGGAGATCATGGGGACAAAGGAAGATTGGAATTGACTAGTTCTGTTAGTCGTGATCTGAACAGCATAGGGATGCTGGGACGATGCCTCCCTTGTGTTCCGTGCATTGGCGTAGCCAGAAATTTTTGATGGGGGGGGGGATCAAGAAATTTTTTCAAAAATTTAAGATTATTTTAGGGTATTTATAAATCATTTTGGCCTGTTTTTTTAGCTAGAGTAAATTATTATATTTTACTTTCTCTTACCCTATATGAAATATAATTTGTATTAAATATCTAGTCATGACTTGGGTCCCATGGGGGGGGGGGGGGGGTTTGAACCCCCAAAACCCCCCTGGCTACGCCTATGGTTCCGTGTATATGTTGCATTGGGTGGGATAATTGATTTTAATTCTTCAGAGCATTGACCATGATAGTACCTATTTTTATTTTGATTAAAAGCTTATTTTCACGCCCCAGGAGGGTGCATAACTTAAATATAAAATTTCAACTTCGTAGCACAATTCCTTCATGCTTAAAATTGAACACACACACAGACAGACAGACCATGTCGTGAAAACCACTTTTTTGTATTCAACGGACCTCAAAACGTGTATATTCATCAAAATCTCGATATCGAATTTTTGTCATGAATCCAATACTTCCTCTCTCTATATATTAACATATATAGAGGTAAGAAAAAGTAAAAAGGAGCCATTTAGATGTTCTGAGAATAAATAGTAGGTTGACAGTTCTATTAAATTTATTGCAGAGCCGCTGGGACGCCTGTACCGGTACATGGGTGTTATTTGTTTGTTATTTAGGTCACACCAAAAAATAAAAAAAATTTTTACTAATCTTATTACCAACACTAAGCCAGCGATTAGTAAAGAAACCAGCAAGATGTTAATAGCTATTTAAAAGAGCTTTAAGTATCTTTTATTAATTATTATTTAATCTCTCTTAATGAATAAAAATCATCGTTTTAACCTCCTTCTTAGCATTGCATACTTAATTCCATTTGTGTTCTAATGTTTTAATTAGAGAAAGAGGGAACGCAAAAGCAAAACAACTTAATATTTATTATTATCACCTCTAGAACAAAATTCAAATATAATTTCAACTAAACACACTTTTCTAATTGTAGGGTAAATAAATAATATTTTAACTTATGAAATATTTGAAGAAGTCTGGTAATAGATTTATTTTTCTAATGTTTCGGGGATGATTTAAAAAATATGGAGTGACTGGTCGCACCAGATTTTTTTGTGTCGAGACATATTTAGTTTCCAAACCACCTTAGTTAACTTGACCACTTGCATTTCATAAGTAAAAATGTCAATTGATTCAAAATCTCCATAGGCTCTGTGTATTTTAAATGTTGACTGCTTGAAATAAACTATGGTTATTTTTCAAAATTTTAACCTCATATTTGGAGATTTTATACACAATAGGGGATCCTAAACAAATACAAAATTTCATAAGAATTAGAAAACATTTTTAAAATGTGTAAAAAGTTCCAAAGGGGGGATCTCCCCTTTTGAATCGAAACTAACATGCAAATCCCCATAGGGATTTAATATTGGCTCTATGGAAGGAAGAGCCAAAAAATGAATTTGAAAAATCTGAAATACTAGTAAAGTGTACTTGAAACAATATTCACGAAAAGTGACTGATATACTTTTTAAAGAGAATCTAAAAAATAATTGATTTTTGAATTTTAATCAAAATCTTTGGAGCCAATTTTGAGAAAATCAAAAAAAAAACTGAAAAAGTAGTACATCAGTAAAGAACTAGTACTTTTTGAGCGATCTTGTCCAAATGCTTATTTCCACGCCTCACTTACCTCGTAGCTCATTTTCTTCATGCTTAAAAATGTCCATACAGACAGACCTCTTTTTTGGATTCAGGGGACATCAAAACATGTATATCCTTCAAAATCCCAACATCGAATTTTTGACATGATCGCAATACCTATTCTAATTTTCTTGTAGTTGTTAAAAGGTCGATTTTCAGGCTACCCTTTAGCCAGACTGTCGTAAATGGTTGCTTGCTCTCCAGGCACTCAAGCGGTGTAGAGGTCTAGTGTTCTCTAATTTTAACCTTTCCTCTACTCGTTTTTTATCCCCCCCCTCAACCCCCAATCATTAACTTGATTTATCTCCAAACATTGAATTTAAATTGTTAACCGTTAAAACATAATTTAATTAAAACTAAAAACACGAAGTGATATGTTTCAATATATTGATATACACACTTGGTACTTATAGTGTGTCGGTAACTTCAGGAGATGACACAGCAAGTTTCAAATGTTTATACTAATAAATAATATGCTATTGAAACATATGTCTTGGTATTTTTAATTTTAATTAACCTCATACTACTTTTATTTCATCATGAGCCAGAATTACATTAGAAGATTTTTTTGTTTTTGCTGCTGAATTCGCGCGAGAGGCCAAGATTCCACACAATGTTCCTAAAAATAAAAAAAAAAAAAAACTCACTAATTTGAGTTAAAACAACAAAGCACCTGAGAAATATCTCATGGTGGAAAAAAAAATTAATTGGATCAAAAAGCATTTTTTTTAAATATTTATTTTATTAATTATTTTTCCTTTTTGTAGCTTTGAAAAAAAAAAAAATTATTTAAAATTAAATTACAAAGTGATGATTAAAGCGAAGGAGTAATAAGTTGAAAAAAAATGAAATTAAATATTTTTTTCTCTTTTTTTTTTGAACATCTTCTCGGAAACCGTACAGACAAACTAATTTATGAATATTAATTATTATAATTTAACCTTTAAGGGTCGGTTGCTTCACTTGTAATTAAGTAGCTATCCCTCGGATAAGATTTTTGAATTTTTTCATATCTAGTTAAGCTAATCAGAAAAGAACGATTAATATAAATAAAAATAAAAATATATAACAACCTGATTTTGTTGACACGCTTCAGGTTGTTATATATTTTTATTTTATTTATATACCTTGTATGTAACTTATGTTTCTTAAATTTATCATTGATTTTATTATAATTATTTGTCAATTTTTTGCGCATATGATGTAAGAAAAAACAATTTCTTTTTTGACTGTAAACTCACTCGCTCCTTTCTGTTATTGATTGTAGCTCTGGTGATGGTCGTATATCTGACCGAAACGTCCGCTTGAAGCGATTAATAAACGAAACGTTCTTGTTTACTATATCGATGATTTGCTATCGGTCGGATAACTTTATAGTTATTATATATTTTAATGAGGCCAATTAGACCAATAGGAGCCTTAGCATAACTCTACTACTGTGTTACGACCCAAGGCCACAAACTATTTCAATTTGGGAAAATTTGAAAAAAAAAAAAAAGCTAAAAATTTCATACAAAGATCCAGTAAGAAAGAATTTTGGCACAAATTCAGAAGTTTCCATAAAAATAAATATTTTATAGATCAAGAACATAAATTTCATTTTCCACTTTCATCGAGAAATAATCCAAATCGATGCTCTATTATTTAAGAAAATGCTGCTTAGAAAATTATTTAAAAAAAAAGGGGTCGGCATCCTTTTAGGACAGTGGCCCACTTTCTTACTGGAAAATTGCTCTCAGAGTCATCTATCTTCTTGACCAAAGATGAAGAAACCTGTTCTTTTTTAGTTCGTTATTGGGAAAAGATTTCTCTCTATTAAAAAAAAAAAAAATTATAAAATTTGCTTGTTGAGAAAATAACGTCAAAAACACAAATTTTTACGAATATATTTACGATCGACGTACAGTATATAATAATTATAATTCAATCGAAATCGACGCTCTTGGCATTTCTGATTATTTATAATACAAATGGCTATAATAAATATTATTTATTAATAAATACATAAAATACATTTATTAATAAACATACATAAATAATTGAAGAGAATAAGCCCGAATGTGTTTATAGAATTAAATGATCTAATTATCTACTGTACAGCCAAAACAAAATTCAAAGGATTATTAATATAAATTCTCTTTCTGTCTGCTCCTGGAGGGGGAATTAATTCAATGCAATGATTCATGTGAGCGCAGATTCCCAAGGGACAAGGGGACGGATCATTCCAAGCATTTATCTTGACCTTCAATTTGTCATTACACGCTATTTATTTTAAGTGATTAATAAAAACAGATTTCAAAGTAGGCTATAAATTGCTTGTCTAAAACTCTCTAAATAGATTAGAACAATTTATTGTATTGAACTTGAAGAATTAGTTAGTTCTTTTAAATTTAATGATGATCATTAAAAAATTGTTGTTATGTTAGAACAAAAACAGAAAACCTAATAGGTTGTTGATAGTTTTTGAACAAATTAAAAAAAAACGTCATGTCTGGGGTTGTCAATATTTTAGGAGGAGAATAGATAGAAACTTTGAATAGTACTTTGATGATTTTATTTTTTTAAATTTGATTTAATGTCTTTTTCGGCATAAAGACACTGTTGGTAACCAAACCAATTGAAATAAATTTTTGTCGGTTGAGACGGGATGCGAACCCTTGACTTTTGGTACCAGACTCCATATTTTATTTTAATGTTCGGTGTCATATCACGTGCAATTTCTGTATAGAATATTATTTTATAAAAATATTGAAAACAATATTTGTGTGTGTTGTATTCAATAAAATGTTTAAATACTTAATAAATCTTATATTATAAATAAATTAATATATTTACTGATTGTGAGTACCTACTAAGCATGAGTTAAAAGTTTTTAAAACGTCTTTAAAGTCAAAAAGACGACTTTCAAATGATTAATCGATTCCAAAATCGACTTTCCGAGCGCGTTTTCCATCCCTACCTCAAAACAATAAATTTTAAAGAATTTAAAATTTCTTTAGAAATATTAACTCTCTATGATTCTCTTATAGTTTTAATTGATTTTTTCTGAGACTTCAATGGAGTAAGGAGAGGGGGAAGAATCTTATATTTTTTTTTTTAGAAAACTCGATTTTTTTTAAGAAAATCATCCTTTTAAAGAACACGCCGAAGGAAAGAGAATACTTCCAATTTTTTTAAATATTTGAAGTACGTATTATTTTAATAATTTTGAATCTATTATTTTCATATTAATTTTTGTACTGTATATAGAAATTGAATCGTTTGTTTTAAATTAATATCTATTTGTTATGACAAATTATTTTTTGTTTTTTAATATTCATTTGTGCAATTGAAACGCCAAAAAAAAAGAGACAATAAAAAAAATTGATTTAAATATGAATTCGAATAAATTTCTAAAAAGAATAAATAATATATGATTGAAAAATATTGATATGGTATATAAATAAAAATGATTAAAAAAAAAATTAATTTTCCACCCGCTCCCGACACCCACCACCAAGATGAAGAAAAAATGGAGGAAAAATTATTTAGGGGGTTGATGAGGAGTTGTGAGGGGGTCGGAATATTTAAGAAAGAAGATGTGAATGTTTTAAATCATCCGATAATATTTATTTTTATCTTTAAATAAAGTTAGATAGGAATAAAAAGTATTTTTTTATCTTTGATAAAAAGGGAATTGCTATTTGGATCTTTTTCTATAGACAGGTGAATCATGCATCGACTTCTCTCGATCAGAGTGCGCGCCGCCCGCTGCCGCTCTCTCTCTCTCTCTCTCTCTCTCTCTCTCTCTCTCTCTCTTCGTTCTTGTGTTTATATTTAAGTGAATTATTATATAGTGTAAATTAAAGTGAAGTGTAACTCACCTCAAAACCAGCCCACCCCTCGAGAGCTTTTTAAAGGTAATTAATATGGCTTTTTTTATTTAAAAAATCTCGTGTGACTGGTCGCACAGCACACAACTTTCTCTTACCAAAGGTAAAAGTTGTGTTCTGTGCTTGTCACACCATACCCTACCATTGCTAGGCAACCAAAAACCCCGAAAATATTAAATTGATTATTAATTAAATATTTTATAAATGTCCCTCAGAATAGGGGGAGGTACGAATGATTAATGATGTCTTTCACTAAACTTTACAAATTTAAAAAAAATTTATTTAAGAGTAGCTAATTTTTTTTTTTTTTTTTAACACACACTTTTTTGTCATTCACATTCACACTCACCCACACATTCACACAGTCTTTTCGGCAACTCAAACCATATAAGACTTTGACGATAAGCGTTATTATTTATAATATCCAGGCATTTGGTATCCAAATGGCTTAAATAAAATCATCGGACTGCCTGGGGTCCGAACCCGCGACGTTTAGTATAGAAGGTTAGCACGCTACCAACTACACCAAGCCCGAGGGCCAGAGTATAATTATTTTCTTATTTAAAAAAAGTTTTTCAACATCTAAGGCCATTTCTATATATAAATAATTATGAATTCTCTGTAAACATTACTAGCCGCGGGGCTTCGCTCCCCCTGGACCCCCTACCAACTGTCTCGGGCCCGCACAACGCTTTTATAAATGTACTAAAAAGAGAAAAATAATTTTGTACAAGTTCTTTAAAATTATATTAAAAATGAATATACTGTATATTACTAAAACTAAAAGCGTTGGGCGCGCAAATTTACAATCCCTCCGCAATTTCCATAGCAGAGGATTCTTAATTAACCTTAATTCACCGAAACATGATTACCAAAAAAAAATTAATCTAACTGCTACATTTGAGTCACTTTAACTGTTTGGCCTAACTACCACCAAGTAACGTATAAGGTATAAAAAAATATTCATAAAACATATAATAATAATACATTAGGCAATTAAAATTTGCGAATTCCGCGCCCAACGCTTTTAGTTTTTGTAACATATATTCATTTTTAATGTAATTTTAAAGAACTTATACAAAATTATTTTTCTCTTTTTAGTACATTTGTAAGAGCGTTGTTTTAAATTATTTTTTATATTATTTTTTTCCAATTGTTTTTTCCATAATTCAGCATCCAATTCCTTTATATTTAATTATAAACAGCCTCTGCAGAGAATATAATTATTTTTTCTATAGCCGATAACATTTTTTCCAATTTGTTTACTTATATATTAAAACACCAATATCGAGCTTATTTTCAAATAAAGTCTTTTTTTTTCTTTCTTTCTCTCTTTTATTTGACTCAATTTCTCAACTGGGATAGAAAAAAACCTGCTCACCAAAGAAAAATAAAAGATGTTGAGTTGTAAGAGGGCAGGAAGTACTCTCGGAAGATCTGGACCTCCAAATCTAATTAAACGAATTATATTTCTTTTTAGACATCTGCAAAATAAACTCCCTTCACTTTTATTTACAAAAAAAAGTGTAGTAGGCGAAATTTATAGAAAAGTAGAAAAAGGCTTGCTAGTGAGAGTAGCAAATAATTTTCCAGTCGGGAGTAGTCGGGATTTTCTTCGAAACTTAAAAAGCTTCTGTTTCGATAGATGATTTTAGCCCTCTGCAATGATGAAATTTTTATATCTTGTTTTTGAGGCCGCTTGTTTAATTTATTTTCATAAAATAGTGATGGTTATTAAATTACGTATATAATGAGGTCCATTCATCATTTCTTCAAAATAATTTAAAGAAATTGATAATAGAAGTGGCTGTCCAGCGATTAGAATGATGAAGGAAGAGGGATGTCAGCCAAAAGGAGCTTCTATCGAATAAAACCTCCACTAAGAAGACATTTCGGGTTTAATTAGATAAATCCATCATCAGTTCTTAAGATTTATCTAATTAAACCCGAAACGCTTCTTAGTGGAGATTGTTATTCGATAGAGGCTCCTTTTTGGCTGACATCCTCTCTCCTTCATCATTCTAATTTAAAGAAATTTTCTTTCTTTACATGTTCAAATTTATTTCAAAATTAATTGGTGGCCAATATAATTGAGACTGGACGGGAAGCAAACTTCTGACACTTAGCATAAGAGACGAAATCTCTATCTCTCTGCTGCAGGGCATATGATCTCAAAAATAGGCAGAGTTGCAATGTTGTTAGATTAAAGAAAATTATAATTGAGTTAGTAGGGATGCAGGTATCCAAGGATGAAAAAAAAAACTCTTTAATTTCTTTGTTTTTTCGGGGTTTTGGATGGTCATCGCTCTCTTCCTCAGCTGGCAAATTTTATATTCCACTCGCATGTTTAATAAATCCAATGCTACAAAACTATAAACGTTAATAATGGAAGCTGTAGCTGATATGTTATTCCTATTAATTAACGTTTCTGTTCAAAACATTGGGTCAATAGCGTTTCATCAATCAAAACATACAAATATAAGTAATTACAATTTAAATAAAATTATATCATTAAATAACGTTATTTAAATTTAAAAATGTGGTATTGCGGTTTGCTCAGGGGCCCACATCTAGTGGGTACGTGGATGGCGACCACGAGCTGCCCGAGCTGGGACAGGCAGTCCTTCAGTACTTTAAATGTCTGCCTCTTCCTTCCTCTTTTCAACAGGCGTCAGACCGTGCGACGGGCGGGCCTGTCTTATTTCTTCCGGTCGTAAAAACGTATGATAGGGTTGGAGGGAAAGAGTGAGGTCCGCCGACCCCGCATCACGGGAATAAGGCGAGGAGAGAAGAAGAAATTTAAGGATTGTGGTGTGGGTTTCAAGTGAAACATTTTGAACTAAGCTTGTATTTATGTAAGTTTCACGAGGGTAAAAAAGTAAAAAGTTATAACACAAATTTAAATTGTAATAGTCAATATATTTCGGATGAACAACCCGCGCTTTTTAAAAAAAAAAAGGTAAAATGATTTTCATGGATGGGAAAAAAATTTTTTCTGCAGGGGCGGAAAACTTAGGTTCCGCAAAGGGGCGAATTTTTTTCCCGATTTGGCTCTTAAAAATTTTCAATTTTACTTTCTCTATTTCATTGGCTGGCTCTAAGTATCACCAAGTGAGGGCCACCCTTGTTATATACACTTATATTTTTTTATTGTTGACTGAAAAATTGCGGCATTTGATTAAGAAAAGGCAGGCGGGCCCGAGCCAGCTGATGGGGGGGGTCCAGAGGAGCGGAGCTAGTTAATTTAATATTTTCCTTTTTTTTAAATTTCCGACCGGCAAACTAGATCGTAAAGATACCTCTTTCCAATTGAAGGAAGTTTATCTACTTACTCTTCTTATCGAAAGGATTATTAATGCCTAAAGGCCCAGGTGTCGAAAAAAGAGTTAGTCTCCCCCGCTATCTGGCGGTAAAAGAGTAAAATGGAACGAGTGGAACAGGAACAGGTGTCGCGTGATACGCTCACCAATCACGTGGGTGGTGTTCGTTAAATCCAACCACCCAGCCACCCCAATCGTTTGCGGTTGGCCACTGACCTCTGACCGCTGCCCATTCATTCTCTCTGTTCAGGAGGATCATCCTCTTAAGGTTTAAGGTTTAAGGCAACCAAACAAACTCCTGGGAATCCTTCAAATTAACTTAACTAGTAATTAAGTTTTTCGGTTGAGCGAATGTTGAATTAAACTTCAAATATCCCCTCCAACCGAAACTCTGATCATCATCATCATCATCATTCGGTTAATTAATTACATATGATTAGCAAAATTGTCAAATATTGTAATTAGGAGAACTATTTGATTAGGTTTTGATTGGATTGTATACATATATACATCACTTGATATTTGCTTGTGCTTGTTTATGACAAGAGGGGATGTTAGAGATTAAAAAAAAACATGATTTTTGGATATAATCACTATTGAAAACAATTCGATAAAAAAATCTGGTGTGGGAAATAGCATATCACAAAACTTTATCTTCCATAATCGAAAGTTTTGTTATGTGCTGGCACTTGCGTCTACATATTTTGTGGATGTTTAAAACAATGTAATTTATCATAATATAGCTAATAATAATAATAATATGAGTTTTTTTTTTAATTGTCTGGGTGAGTACATTTTAACTCAGCGATTCTCAAAGTGTGAGTCGCGACGCGCCACCGGGTCGTAGATAAAATTTGCCGGGCCGCAAAAAAAAATCTGGTGTGACTGTTGTACAGCACAACTTTCTCTTACCTTCGGTAATCCAAAGTTGTGTTCTGTCCTTGGCCAAGGCCAGATACAAGGGGGAGGGGTAAAGGGGGTAATTACCCCTCCCGAGATTTAAAAAATATACTTTTTTCGAAAAAAAATTTATTTTTAACGTAAAATTTTACAAATTAATACTTAAAAATTTGATTTGATATATATATTCTGGCAAACAAGTACAGAATGCGCCTTTAAATTACCGAAATTAAGAAAAAAATAGTGTGCTGTGCGACCAGTCACACCAGATTACCCCTCCTCTTGAGAAACTCCTCTGGATCCGCCCTTGTGTTTGGCACACCAGATTTTTCGTTTTTTGTTACCATGGAAAATATTTCTCCTATCCTTCCTATGAAGTACAAGAGTAAAGTGGTCTTCAGAAGATTTCAATGGCAAAATGAGAATATACATTTTAAAGAGCATCTAAAAAATAATTGAGTTTTTTTTTTATAAAAACATTCACACCTTTTTCTCATTCACACACACATTCGATTCACACAGTCTTTTCGGCAACTTGGGCCATATAAGACTTTACGATAACCGTTATATATGAGATAATATCTATTGGGTGTCCAGGCATTTCTATTTAAATCATTGGGTATCCAAATAACTTAAATAAAATCATCGGACTGCCTGGGGTCCGAACCCGTCGCGGGTTAGAAGGTAGGCACGCTACCAACTACACCAAGCCCGGGGCTAAAAAATAATTGATTTTTGAATTTTAATCAAAATGGTTGGAGCGAATTTGGAGAAAATCGAAAAAAACTGAAAAACCTATATAGCTACATAGCCAAGAGAAAGTAATATTAAATATCTAAGCTTACTGGATATTTTTTTGAAATTATAAATAACGAATAATCCGTGTATTTTATTCTTAACCCTACTTTTTAGACATTCTTAAACAAACATAATATCGCCTCTACAAACAAAAACCCTCCTCTTTGTATAGAAAATTTTTCTTTAAGAGAGAGAGAGAGAGAGATAATGTAAATTCTAAGATAAATATCAAGTAAAATCCAACATAAATATTTATATACTTAGAAAAGAAAAATTGTTCCTAAATATATAGAGCTATAGAGAAGAGATACCAGGCCTATATTATTATCTAATGAAAGTTGACTTAATTTTAAGATAAATTTATATGAGATCATAATTAATATTGATTTTAAAACAAACATTTGCAAAATTAATTAACTCCTTCTCTTCATTCTCTGTCTAATCATTTATTTACGTTAGCTGCTACGCTACACCCGCTGACGTCTTCCATTTTTTATTTTTATTTATTTTTGTTTGTTAGGAAGTTGGAAAATTAATTAAAATAAACCTATAAATAAGAGAAAGTGTTATTTGGAATATTTTTCAGGAAAACAGTAATTGGGTTTTACTCTAGTCACTTGGTTCTATGAGTTTTATCAAGAAATAACCGGATCTCTGCTCCCAAGGCTTCTGCCTTGAAGATAGGCAACCAAAATCACTTTGCTTTTAATATATTCTTAGGCAGATTTTTATTTTATTTATTTTTTTTTTTTAAACACTCACACTTTTTTCTCATTCACACTCACACAGTCTTTTCGGCAACTTAGGCCATTCAAGACTTTGACGATAATCGTTATTATGAAAGTATATATATATATATATATATATATATATTAACGGTCCAGGAATTTTTATTTAAGCCATTTGGTATCCAAATGCCTTAAATAAAATCATCGGACTGCCTGGGGTCCGAACCAGCGACGTTCGGTATAGAAGGTAGGCACGCTACCAACTACACCAAGTCTGACGGCTAGATAGATCTTATTCAGCTTTGCTTGAGTCCAAAATTACAACCGTTTTTAAGATGATGGTTAATTAACCATTCCATCATACGCATTTTCATAATTAAAAATCTTGTGTGACCGACCGCACAGCACACACTTCGGTAATTATATTTAATTTAATAATTATGTATATAATTATATTTAATTATAATTATAATATATTTATTATAGTTTCCGACAGTACGGTACATTAGAATTCAAGATAACCTCCCATCCCACCCCACCCTGAGCCGGAGCCCGAATATTTTGTTTATTTTTATAATTTAAAAGAGTTTGTGACTGCAAATGTGTTGGGAGCACGGGAGGGCAAAATCCATTAAACAGGGTCGTCGAGGGGAAATTTTCCCTGGGTAGAAATTTTGACTTTTTTGGAAACAGTTCTTGTGCCATGAATAATTAAATAATTTTTAAATCCAGGAAGTAAATCTCTTTTGAAAAGGATTTATTTAGTTTTGATCCTAAACCCTCAGGGATTTCAAATTCCTCTTATCTGGTGGATTTCAATCCAAATCCAAAATTCTGAAACGGATCGAATTTAAGATCTCGATCCTGTCCATCCATGGTTGGGGGTATGCAACCTCAGAGGTTTTCTCACAGTCAGCCATTTTAAGACTCAAAGAGCTTCGCCTTTAGAGAAATTATTTCATTTAAAAAACTTCCATAATAGACTGAAAAAGGATGAATTTTGGCAGAAATGTTTCAAAAATTGTTGATTATTTGAGGAAACTTCCTGGGAATGTTTTTTAATTTTATGTTCAATTTATGACAGCAAAACTTTTATTAAATTTATTGATACAAAATCCATCTTTGTACATGGAAGATATGATTTGCTTCTTATCTAAACTTTTTTTTTTTATAAATATTAACCTCTTTTTAATAAATTACTTTTTTCGTTGAGGGAAGGGGGGGGGGGGGGGTGAAGTGATTAGACAAGCCTGCACAATAAATATTAAATTCACTTTTTTTAGATTACATTTTTTTTTTTTAATAAAATTAAAGATTTATGATTATTAGTGTCGAAATTTATAAGCTTTTATAAAAACATTTATCATAACTCCAGTTTTAAAGTTTGCAAGGTTTAAATCATACTGAATATTCTTCTATAGAAGAAATATTCTTAGAAAATATTAGTATATGAATTTTTTATTATTAATTACGACAATAAAGTGATGTAACCAGCACACCTACATTTTATACTTTTTAAAAATCAATATCCTCTATGTACGTAGAGGCCTATACAAAAATCTTATTCCATTTTGACACAGGGGGGTGGATCCCCTAGCTACGGCCCTAATCTCTATTTTATCTTAAATTTTAAATTTTACATCGTGAATTCTAAAATATCAGCGGAAATTAAATATATCTGGTGTGATAAGTACAGAACACAACTTTCAATTACCGAAGGTAAGAGAAAGTAATGTGCTGTGCCACAATCACACCAGATTTTTACTTTTTTAAAGATGAAAGCTAATTTTTTTAATATTTCATACTTTCTTTATTCTTTTATGATAAATTATTATCTTGAAATCATAAAAGATATTATTTAAAATAAATTATGACATCCACAGATTCGTAAATAAAAACTTTTTTTTTTCTTTTCTCTTTCTTTACAAATACAGATGACTAGTTAGAAAATTTTCTTCATAAATTTCACCCTTTTCACTCTTTTTTTTTCATATTATTCAAAGAAAAAGATTTTTGACAGTTGCCAAAATAATTTTCTTCCAAACGATAAATTTCTTCTTCCTCTCATTGCAACTCAAGAGAGAGAGGGAATATACATAAATTCAATTTGATTTGCATTAAATTCCAATTTGAACCTAGTGTTTGTCTGTCTGTTCATTGCTGATTATTATTATTATGCAAGTTGAGAACTATTTAGGAGGACTGGGGGAGGGGGGAGGGGCAAGTGTTCTCTCTCTTTCTCTCATATATGAAGTTATCAAAAGTAACTAAGTGCTTCCCTAAGTGGATATGATTCACTCCAAGCAGATACAACCTCCTCCTCCTCCTCCTCCTTTCACCCACAAATACAATTTCCTAACTTTAATTACTCCATCCTAATATATAAATACATTCATCATCATTAGCAAAACAGATTCATACAAAATTCGCCGCCTCTCTCAACGTTACCTTTAATAAATTTAAAAATTTATTATTATGTGTGGGTCAACCTGATTCTGGTGTAATCTCTCTTGTCGATTCTTCTTCAGTTGTCAGTTGACCAGAGCATAAACTCAAAAAAAAAAAAAAGAAAAAACAGTGTATGTGGAACAAGTAGTTGTATTTATCACAAAAAAATATAGAGGTTAAATATCCAGTCGTTGCTTGGGTCCCATGGGGGAGGGGGGACCCTAACCGAGCGGAGTGTCGGTCTGTCCGTCTGTCCGTTACTCTGTTTAACCAACTTCCCGTTGAAATTTTGAAACGAAATTTTACAGTCTTATAAAGGACGTTATGGAGAGTCCAAGAAAAATACTCGGGTCCCGAAATTCCTATAACTTTTTGAGTTATTAATTCCTAAAGTTACGATTTCTCCCATAGGAAATCTATAGAGAAATATTTAGGTATTCTTTGTGTTGTGTAATCTATGAATGTAAACAAATCCTCAAGCAGGCACTTGATTGGAATACGTAGTAATAATTTTTTTTTTGCCCTCGGGGTTTGGTGTAGAGGTTAGCGTGCTAACCTCGTATACCAAAAGTCGCGGGTTCGGACCCCACGCAGTCCGATGATTTTATTTAAGCCATTTGGATACCAAATGACTTAAATAAGAATGCCTGGACCCCTAATATGGTATATTAATCTCTATAACGGATATCGTTAAAGTCTTAAATGGCCTAAGTTGCCGAAAGACTGTGTGAATGTGTGTGTGAGTGTGAGTGAGAAAAAAGTGTGAGTGCTTTTTTGTCAAAAAAAAAATTTTCTTTTCATAATTAATAAGAAAAGGCTCGGGTCCGCCTAGGCGGACCCGAGCCAGCTGACGGGGGGTCCAGGGGGCGTAGCCGAAAGCGGGCGGCGCTGCTAGTCAACATTTAACGTCCCCTCTCTCCCATGCACAAAGTTAAAGTTAGTAACAATGGCGTGCTAATTTTAAAAGCCAAGGGCCTTGGGCTACAGAAATCACTTTACTTTTTTGCCCGATTTTTCAAATAATTTTCAATTCTATTGAATTTTTGATTTATTAACTAGTTTTCGAAATATAAATGTGTTGAGGCTAGTCGGTCGATAGTTGCAGATCACGTTATTGCTCAAGAAAATAAAATTTTTTTGTCTTTTAATCAACTGAGCGAATCAACCTCTATTAGCTCAATCGAAGTGGTGGGGGTGCAGCGTTTTTTAACGCTAAATCGAACTTGGTTATGCAGACAAAAAGAATAAACTGTAAAAAAAGTTTCACTTCAAAAACTTGACATTTTTCTTAATTCTTCTCTAAAATGTTAATTTTCTTTTCGTGTGTCGCCTTTTCACTTGAATTTGAATCCCCATCTCACAAGTTTCTCTTATCAGTTATCAACAAATACGAGTGTGTGTGTGTGTGTGTGTCTTCCATGTTGTAGACGTGCAGCATATATTACGTTTGAATGATTTTAAATTCAAATTGTGCCCAAAGATCCAATGCGTAACATCTGCGCATTGGCGCGGAGAGTAACAGGTGCGAATCGCTCACAACACACACACACACACACATATTCACTCCCTCGCACACACAAATAGACACCCCGGTCGGTCGGAGTCCATGCATAATGCAAGTCCAACTTGCACAGTGTATATACACAGACAGAGAGACAGGGACACTAGGGGACTACGCCACCCTCATTTCACACTTTTTACTTTCTCTTACCTATGTATATATGTAATATATATATAGAGAGAAAGTATTGGATTCATGTCAAAAATTCGATGTCGAGATTTTGATGGATCTTCACGTTTTGAGGTCCCCTGAATCCAAAAAAGTGGTTTTCGCGACATGGTCTGTCTGTGTGTGTGTGTGTCTGTGTGTCTGTGTGTCTGTGTTCACTTTTAAGGATGAAGGAATTGAGCTATGAGGCTGAAATTTTATATTTAAGTTAAACATCCCCCGGGACCGGAAAAATAAGCTTTTAATCAAAATCGGCCAAAGAGTACTAGTACTTTACTGATGTACTTTTTCAGTTTTTTTCGATTTTCTCAAAATTTGCTCCAACGATTTTTTTTAAAATTCAAAAAATCAATTATTTGTTAGATTCTCTATAAAATGTATATTCTCATTTTGTGATTGAAATCTTCTGAAGACCACTTTACTCTTGTTCTCCATAGAAAAGATAGGAGAAACGGTTGCCATGGTAACAAAATATAAATATTTTCCCATACTTATAAATTTTACATCTTGAAAATCGAATGTACCGTACTGTCGGAAACTAAATACATGTCGACACAAAAAATCTGGTGAGACAAGCACAGTACACAACATTCGATTACCGAAGGTAAGAGAAAGTTGTGTGCTGTGCGCCAGTCACACCAGATTTTTTTTTACAAGGAATTAAAAATATAATTGAATTTTTTTTTTACTTTTCTATAAGCGAAATGAATTTATGCAATAATAAAATTATAATATTTTTTTTATTAATTGAAATATGGTTCAATTTTCTCGGAATCGATTAATCATTTCTGAAAGTCGACTTTTCGACTTTCAAGTCGACTTTTTAAAAACTCTACAACTCGTCCTTTGGATATACTCAGTAAATATTTAATATATTTATTTATTTATAATATAAGATTTATTAAGTATTTAAACATTTTATTAAATACAACACACACAAATACATTGACATAGAGGACGGAGCATAAAGTCCATATATAGGCGAGGGGAGTGTGATCGCGGGGGAGTAGAGGAAAGGCCATATTGCCTGGCGACATTTTGGCGCCCTATTTGAAACTGTGTAATATTATTTTCATTTCTAATGCATTTCATATATTAATAAATGAGTGAAATATTATACATATATATATACATTGTATATCAGTTTAAGGCTGTGGCACAGATGAAGCTTCAAATGCATCAAAGCATCTTTTTCTTTCTTTATTAAAAGTAAAATGATGAATGCTTATAAGCATTTGAAATGTCAAATGAATTGCATTTGAAGTTAATAGAAAACAAAAAAAAATATACCATAAGATTTAAATTATTAAATTTATCTACGGAGAAAATATCAAAATAATATCTAACTTCCAGTATAGAACAAATCAGTAAAAACTTGTACAACACATCTAACTTTGTTGTATATATATATATAATAATAATAAAAACAAGTATATTTTGTAGGTTATGAAAAACAGTACTTATTGGTGAAATGTTATTTTCGCAGCTATTTCCATATTTATTTGTTTCTTGGCTTTGCGATAACTTTTATTAGTACAACCGATTGCAAGCAAGACGGCATTTTTTAATTAAATGGGAAAAAAAAATCCAAATGTCAATTAAAACTTGCATATAATAACAGTAGTACAATTGTTTTGCCACGAGGGAGCACTACTAATGTCGCCAGGCAATATGGCGGCCTCCCCCCCCCGGATGTCTTCACTCCCCGCGCCCTAAGGCTCCGTCCTCTATGTCAATGCACAAATATTGTTTTCAATATATTCTATCCAGAAATTTTACGTGATATGGCACCGAACATTAAAATAAAATATCAAAGTTGAGTATCAAAATAAAACATTAAAATTGAGAAATTAAGAATGCCACATATGTTCACTAACCAATCTTAGAGAGCGTGTTGATTGGTGTGTTATGTGTAGGTTCTAAAAGAAAGACGAAAGTCAATCAATGAAAACGTTACAAACTATATTATCATCTGATACTATGTATTGTAAGAAAAAACTCGAAGTCGTCCAGTGAGAATCGATTCTAATCGACTTGAAAGAGTTTCAACTCGATTATTTTCAGAAAAAGATCGATTTTTGACTAAAGTCAGAGTCGAACTATCCATCCCTAATTTGAATGTCGTTTAATAGAATTTATTAAATGTGTCTGTGTGCAAACAAATTTTTTTTCTAATTCTTTTTCTTTCTTGTTTTTACAGACTTGTGGTTGTCTATCATTTCTCTACTGGGCAAAGTCATGGCAGAGAGGCTGTTTCATTCAGTCATGGGTTTCGGTACGTTCCAGAACATGATGAAAGGAAGCATCTGATCAAGTTCAACTAACTCATCACTACAGCTGGTTCCAGAGTATAGCAGCTGCAGTAAAGGTCTGTACGAACATTTGCGTGAGCGTAGAGTAAGCTGCTATAGGATTTTTTTGAATTTAATTCTGCTTAAATAGCGCATTTGAGAGAAAGAGTGTCTCATTTTCTCAGAGGCCCCGTCGGTCAGTGCTGAGTTCTGGGCCTTGGTTGTTTCAGGACAGAATGAGTTAATGTTCAAGATGTTAGGAGTTCGTATAGGATGTTGTTAGCTTTTAGGGTTCTTTTTTTTCAGCATGCACTTGAACAACGTCATTCTGTTTCTGAGATGAGCAATCAAGGGGGTTCTTCAGTACTGTCTGTATTGGTCGGGCTTCCTTCCTAAATCAGAATGAGTAACAGGTCAATTAACTCTGCTTCTTTTTAGCTCGCTAGTAAATGATATTAGGCAGGTGGGCAGAGATTAATTGATCTGTACTCTCTCAGTCATTAGTGTCAGCCCTGACACGTTGTGGTTACTCTGAAAAGTAACTTTCATGGGAATGATACTGAGGTGGGTTCCCGTTTCCTTCCTCAGGAGGAGGCATCTCAAATAGAGTTGGATAATTTATTGCCATGAGGTGGATTTGAACTCGAGTTGTTCTTTAAATCAGGATTATAAGCTTAACTGCTTTATCCCCTCGGCTAATCGCCTTCTCAATTGATCTGTACATTGAATATTTTTGTTTGTGTGTGTGTGTGTATGCCTTCACTCAAACTTTCCTTGGGTTTTTCGAATCGTTTCCGAAATAAAATAATAAATAAAGGTTTTCGTGGAGTGTTCGCGTTTCGCGACCGTCTCAAGAAAGAAGAGGCCGAAAGAAGCAGTCTAAAGGGTAAGTTTAAGAAATATTTCTCAAAATAGGCTTATACCTAGGTCTAATTGTATTTTTTTATTTTCTCTTGTTTTAGATGTTTAGAGTGGAAATATGGGGACTGAAATCTTCGAAATTCTCCGTAAATTTCATTAACTTTCGTAAGTAATCTAGGCATAAAAAATCGCTACAATTCAAGAAAAATTCTCTATGTTTTTCACTTTTCTCATTTTTTAATAGCAAATTGGTGATTTAGAAAAAAATCTAACCTCCAAATTGATTATTAAAAATAAATTACAAACGTTTTATCATTTAATAAAATTATGACATATGTATGTTGTGTTCTTTCATGTTGTTTTTTTTAATTTTTTGTTAAATTTATCTAGGCAAAGGAAATTAAACAACAAAATTTACATTTCATTTTGTCATCTATCAAATCGATTAGCATAATTGGTTTTCCTTGTCAATATTTGAAAAAAAAAAAAAAAATGAAAAACAAATGAAAAGTTCGGTTTCATTAAATTTACATTTTCCTAATTAAATTTCAAACAGCAAATACAGTATAATTTTACCCTAGATGAAAGACAAAAAAATTAAAATTAAAAAGAAAAATTTATCAAAAATTCAAAAGCTTTTTTCGTTATATAGGGCCTACCTTTTATTTAAATAAATAGTAGCCTAAATTATTTAACCCTTGGATCTAACAAAAAAAATCTGGTATGACTGGTCGCACTGCACACAATCGAAAGTTGTCGACATAAGCTATATTTAGTTTCCGATAGTACGGTACATGGGAGAGATGTAAAATTTATAAGTATGGAAAAATATTTATATTTTGTTACCATGGCAACCATTTCTCCTATCTTTCCTATGAAGGACTAAGAGTAAAGTGGTCTTCAGAAGATTTCAATGGCAAAATGAGAATATACATTTTAAAGAGCATCTAAAAAATAATTGATTTTTGAATTTTAATCAAAATCGTTGGAGCGAATTTTGAGAAAATCGAAAAAAACTGAAAAAGTACATCAGTAAATTACTAGTACTCTTTGGCCGATTTTGATTCCAAAGCTTCGTGTCACGTCCCTGGGGGTGCCTAACTTAAATATAAAATTTCAACCTCCTAGCTCTTTTCGTTCTTGAGATATTTTGTTCACAGACAGACAGACAGACGACCATGTCGCGAAAACCACTTTTTTTGGATTTCAGGGGACCTCAAAACGTGTATTTCCATCAAAATCTCGACATCGAATTTTTGACATGAATCCAATACTTTCTCTCTCTATACATGAACATAAATATAGAGGTAAGAGCAAGTAAAAAGGAATTTACTATTGGATTTAATAAAATTTTAAGACGAGGGATCTGAAGAGATCTTGTCTTCATCAAATTTTGATTAGCACAAAATCATTTCATGACTTCACGAGAGAAATCAATTTTTTTCACGACATTTTATAATTATAAATGCTATTTGATACTTTTTTTTTTTAAATAGGCCTATTAAGTAAATTGTTTTTTACTAAGCTATATAGGATAGTAACTATTTTCTTTTGGCTACGATCACATCCAAAAACCAACAGATATGAAAATAATAACGTTTAATTAAATAAACAAATAAATCCACCCCCTATCGCTGATGTTCATCTTCGATATTCAATCCCCTTGAGCCGTTTACATCAATATAATATTAATATATATATCGTTTACATATATATTTTATTTACCCGGTATTTATAAACACACACATACATTTAATTCAATGGGCCTTTTGAAATTATTTTTCCCTAAATCAATTTACAATATAATAACTTTAATTATATTTTTATTTAATAACAAATGTTAATTTTTTAAAATTAAAATATTTTTTTACTTTCTCTTACTTTATATATGAAATATATATAAGGGTCGCGGGTTCGGATCCCAGGCACTCCAATAATTTTATTTAAGCTATGGATACCTAAAGGCCTATAAGTTAAATTTCTCTATGAATAAAATTAACTTCTCTTACCTTCGGTAAACGAAAGTTGTAATCTGTGCTTGTCACACCAGATTTTTTGAGTCGACTTATATTTAGTTTTAACAGTACGGTACATTAGAATTCAAGATGTAAAATTTATAAACATGAGAACATATTTATATTTTGTTACCATGGCAACCATTTCTCATAATCTCATATGTCGCAGAAATAACAAAACTGACCCCTGTTATCATTTTAAAATAATACATTGATTAAGTTATTCGAAAATTTTTCTCCTATAATTTGTCTTATTCCCATTTTTGGATTTATGAACTTTATCAGTTTTTTTTTTTTTTTTTTTAGCTTAAAATTTAAATAGGTTTACTAAATTTTTTTTTTTTTAAGACCATTTTGATAATTTTTTATGACTTGTATAATAAAAAAAAATAATAGTATTGTGAATAAAGATGAAAGGGGTCTTATAAAGAAACAGAGCTTATGATTTATGAGACGAGGGTTGAATAAATTTTATTTTGCGAATAAGCAAGAAGTCTTTTAGCATCAGTTCACTCTCTCTCTCTCTCTCTCTCTCTGGATTGGATAAAGGAACGTGTCCCTCTTAATAGGATGAAAAGTTACAAAATAAAAGAGAGAGAAAGGATTCAAAATACGTAAGAGCTCTTAATTTTACTTAAACAGCGTGCTAAATAAAAAATGATTAATTATTATACTATTGTAAGTCTATTTTAAACAAAACGAGGCTAAAGTCGGTTTTCTAAGCAATTTAGCCATCTCTGTACAAACCTTTCCTTCACTAGGAATCCAATGCCATTCGTTTTTAATGGGCTACGGGAGCGAAGTGGTTACGCATGTCAGAAAAGTACTCCCAAAAAATCAAGTAATTCAAAAATTTGCCAAGAGATGTCAGAATGGTAGCTAATAATATTTAATGCATTTGGTTGATTTTCATAGATCTTTTAACAATAAATAATTTATAAATGTTATTATATATTATGTATCTTTTATAAAAGCATAAAAATATATAAAT
This sequence comes from Euborellia annulipes, assembly GCA_023213315.1. Classification (NCBI taxonomy): domain Eukaryota; kingdom Metazoa; phylum Arthropoda; class Insecta; order Dermaptera; family Anisolabididae; genus Euborellia; species Euborellia annulipes. The sequence continues at coordinate 32,235 of JAKCPI010001743.1, read as the reverse complement.
ATAGGGCAGATATAGGCTATTAGGGAATAGGCTGTTAGACTAGCCTGCCTTCTATTGCAAGAATGCTGAACTAATTTGACAGTTGAATTTTAAATAAATAATCTAAGCTTCTTTTAAAAATTTCTTAATTAATATGTGATTAATAATAACAATAAATTCATTTTTAAATTTAAAAATTCCCCTTTCTCCCTTCTAATCAATTTACTTTTTCTCCCAGATTTTTTTCGACATTATTTATTTCCGACATATACATTCGATTTTCAAGATAAAATTTATAAGTATGAAAAATATTTATATTTTTTACCATACACCATAGAGAAATTCCTATCTTTCCTATGAGAACAAGAAATTTCGAAGATTTCAATCACAAATGAGAATATAGATTTTATAGAGAATCTATAATTGATTTTTGAATTTTAAACGTACAAATTTGAGAAAATCGAAAAAAACTGAAAAGCATCATAAATACTATACTTTTTCTGATTTTATTCAACTTGGTCGTCCCATGGGTCTTAATATAAATTTCAACTTCCTACTCTTTTGTTCTTGAGATATTTGTTCACAACACACACACACACACACACACACAACAACAACATTCCCCACTTTTTTGATTCAGACCTCAAAGATCCATCAAAATCTCACATCGATTTTTACATGAAACCAAATTCTTCTAAAAAAAATTAAAGATTATTGGGACAGATTGTTTTTTGTATTTGCTTGATAACAAAAAAATTAATTTTCTTAGTTTTTTAATAAGTCATTAAAAAAATTATAGCTCGATGTCCCAATAATCTCTTATGAATTTCATTCATTAAAAAAAAACCCTCATTGAAAAATTCCTTATAATAGTCTAGTTTTTTTTTAAGTACGTTTAGACGTCGCTCCTGAACCCCCTTAAGCAGCATAAGTATCAATTTTATATAAATATCAATAAATTGTAATGTCGATTATAAAAGAATACGTGTTGAATATAAAATAAATTAAACAAATGTTTATTTTTAAAGGTCCTTACGATGATGAAAAATCGAAACCGATATTTGTAAAATAGTCGATCCATGAAGCAGTTAATAAAAAATTAAAAAAATTTGGTGAAGTAACTCCGGCACTTCGAGGTCTATTTAATCTTATTTTGTCCCACAAATTGAATATCGACGTTTTTGTCTTTGTTTTATTTAATTGCATCAATTTTATTAAGAAGAAACAAAGTGTTGCGGTTTTTTATGTAGGTAGGTTAAACGTTCCCTAGCCCTGGGATTTTCAACCTATCATGGGCATCGGTGTGCTTGTCTCTACAGTAAAATATTAACGAATCGTAGAACCTCGTCTAGGCTGAAGGTCCCAGATTAAATAAAACTAGAAACTACAAAAATTGTTAAAAATATTTCATGGTTTTTTCAAATCCAAATCAAAGCATTCGATTGAATATTAATATCTTATTCAGATCTCAAAAACTGGTTGACCAAGCGCCATTATGATCGAAATTGAGATAAGACGCCATCTTGTAGGGAAAAAGAAGATCTACCTTTTTATTTAAATCACAACATTATTACTCTGTGCACTTTTTTTGTATAAAACAAAATTGATTTTGTTTACAAGTGCGCAAATGAAATGTCCTTTATCTCAGATTTAGGTTAAAGGTGCTTGTTCCTTCATGCATAATATCATCCAATTTATTTTTTTTATATGTTCGTAATAGAAGAAGCACAAAAGAGTCTCTATTATTGAATAAACTTTTGACGTTTCTTGGATTTTCCATCATCAGCTTTCCAGTAGAAGTCATCAAACATTCACATAACATTTCATTATTATAACATGGCAATTACATTAATATTTACAGTATAAAAGTGTTACATGTATTACTTACAGTACATAAAGTCTCAAATAGACATATATTGAACATTAATAATAGAGTTGTCTGGAGTAAATAATACAATTGATTGATATTACCAATGCATTTAGTCAGTGAATATTGGACAACGTTAAATACCATCGTTGTCCAAAATTCACTGACTAAATGCATTGGTAATATCAATCAATTGTATTATCTACTCCAGACAACTCTATTATTAATGTTCAATATATGTCTATTTGAGACTTATGTACTGTAAGTAATACATGTAACACTTTTTACTGTAAATATTAATGTAATTGCCATGTTATAATAATGAAATGTTTTGTGAATGTTTGATGACTTCTAGCTTGGAAGGCTGATGATCAGAGTGAACCTATGCCGAAACGTCCGGATTAAAGAGTTTATTCAATAATAGAGGCTCTTTTTTTTGCGCTAACCTCTTCCTATTACGAACGATTTTATATACAGCCACGCAATTATAATAAATATATTTTTTATATATTAAAATATTTCGGTTTCTTTGTGGTTTACATTCCCAAATGTTTTTAATTAATTTTGCTATTTGGTCAGCAACATTGACGAGTTTACATAATGTTTTTTTTTTTTTTTTTTTTTGGTTTGTAACAAATTACAGTCATTAAATAATTCTCAATTAAAAACAATAGAATTGATATACTAGTCTATTTGACATGATTTCGATATTTATTATCAAATTCACTTGGCTAAATTAATTTAATCTAAAATACGAATAGATTAATTAATTGACGGAGTGATTTATAGAGAATAAATTATCACAAGAGATATATAGACTCTACGTAGGTATCAATGCTGCTGCTGTTAAAATTTGCATTTCAATAAACTCCCCCCCCCCCGCCCTCGCCACTTTTTCTTTGCTTTTGTTCTAATTTCTCGTCATGGAACTTGAAATAATAACAAAAGTAGGTTGGTATAAAAAAAAAAAATCAGTGCCGTAAATTTTCGCAGCCATTTGTCATAATCTTTGCACACAAAATCCCGAGGCGCATTAATCTTTTGTAATTTGCCACACGATTCTCGGCCAGCAGTAACGGTAACACAAGCAACCCTCAGCGTTTGCATATAAAAAGATAGAAAGGCCACGATTAGAAAGAGACCGGGGCGTGAATATATTTAGCTCGACTAGCGTGAATATAAAAACATTTATCTTGGAAAGTATAGGTGAATATCGCACGTGTTTGCTTGCCAGGAGAGGCACTTCAAGGGTTGCTATCTTAATTAGGAGCCAAAGGGTGTGGTTTCGCTATTTTTTATTTATTCATCTGGCGATTGAGTTCCTAATTAATTACCGGACAACTTTCTCATATCTATACTGTATATGTAATATTGTTAAGTATTGCGATCACATCATAAATTAGATATCGATGGAAATATACGTTTTGAATCCCCATGTGTTCAAAAAAGTGTAAATGCCTGTGTGTGTGTCTGTGAGCAAAATATTTCAAGAACGAAAAGAGCTAGGAGATTGAAATTTTATATTTAAGTAAGGTACCTCCCAGGGACGTGACATGAAGCTTTTGAACAAAATCGACCAAAGAGTACTAGTAGCTACTTTGCTGATTTCAGTTTTTTGTTTTTTCGATTTTTTCAAAATTCAATTTTGATTAAAACTCAAAAATCAATTATTTTTTAGATGCTCTTTAAAATGTATATTCTCATTTTGCTCTCAAAATTGTTTGAAGACCATTTTACTCTTGCAATTTTTTTTTTAACACTCACACTTTTTCTCATTCACACTCACACTCACATTCACACAGTCTTTTCGGCAACTTAGGCCATTCAAGACGTTGACGATAACCGTTAATATTGAATATATCTATTTGGGTTCCAGGCATTCATTTGGGTACCAAATGGCTTAAATAAAATCATCGGACTGCCTGGGATCCGAACCCGGAACACTTGGTTTAGAAGGCCAGCACGCTGGCCACTAGACCAAGGGCTTCTCTCGTACTTCATAGGAAAGATAGGAGAAATAGTTGCCATGAATATAAATATTTTCCCATGTTTATAAATTTTATATCTTTAATTCCAATATATCGGCGGAAACTAAATATATGCTGACACAAAAAAAATCGGGTGTGACAGCACAGAACACAACTTTCGATTACCGAAGAGAAATTTGTGTGCTGTGCGACCAGTCACACCAGATTTTTTCTCGAAAAATCTCATTTTTGATGCAAAAAAATTCTCGAAAAATTGCCCTTTTTCCGCAATGTACAGTATATCTATTTGACCATAAAAGCTACATTAAATCCTAAATATATTTTTAAAAAGATTGGTTCAATACCCCCCAGACGACACAACCAACACCAATTTTTTTTTTTTTTAAGACATTTCGGCTGCAGATGCCATTTGACTTAGATTATATAAATTTATTTATTATTTATTAAATACATGTATCGATGGCTTCCGGGAGGTTCACCCTCTGCATCGAGATCAATGTAAAACAAGAATTGTCAAACAGTGAATGGGTGGATTAGAGGAAGATGGCTGTTGAAAGCAAGGCCCAGTCATGTGAATTTTTCTTCTTTGATATTAGAATATTAGCAGTCTAATGGCTATTATTTCTAATTTATTTAAGTGGTCTGATTTATTTATATATGAAAATGAAATAAGAATTTATAAGGACTGGAAAAATCGTTAATTAAATACTTGATCATTTCAAATAAAGATATTTGAGTGATGATTAAAAAATATTAGAAATAATGCAATTATTTTGACATTTTATTGCCAAATAAATATTTGGTACTTGAAGAAAAAGGAAGGATTTCCATATACCTTGTATGTGCGAATGCCAACCTTTTTATTTGCTTCACGATACAGCCTTAATTAAAATAACGAGATGAAATATAAAATAGAATCGATATTTCATCAAGTGGGAATTCCACAACATTAGCAGGCTATACTGTATTAATGTAGTCGAAAAAAAAATTTTTATTGCTTTTCTTGAAATGAAAAATATTAAGATAGGATCTCTCAGGTCGTATAAAAATGAAGTGAGTGACGTTTGATGAGATTCTAACTTACAGGAGGTCTGCCTATCTAAACAACATATCAATAGTTAGTTATTGTTTTTTTTTTATACTTTCTTTACATACTTACATTTTTTTTTGTGTATTATTATTCTCAATGTAATAAGTAAGCTATCAATAAAAAATCTGGTGTGATTGTCAGCACAGCAAAATTGTTTTAAGTAACTACACTTTACTCTTGATTGACTAGGTAAAAGAAAGTCGTGCGATCTGCTGTCACACCAGATTATAATTCTCTCGAGATATATTTACAATAGTTTCCATCATTTACAAACTTTTTTGACCACGGCCTGATTCGAGATTTCAGAATTTTTCGAGACCCACCTTATGAAGAAAAAAAAACATTTATTTACAAAACAATTGTTTACTTTCTCTTACCTATATATGTATGTCTTTTCTATAGAGAGAAAAAGTATTGGATTCATGTCAAAAATTCCATGTCAAGATTGGATTTATTTATTTATTTTTAAAGAACGCGTTTTGAGGTCCCCTGAGTCCGAAAAAAGTGGGTCCCGCAACATTGTCTGCCAGTCTGTGTGTCTGTATCCAATTTTAAGCATGAAGGAATTGAGCTACGAGGCTGCAATTTTATATTTAAGTGAAATGTTGGCTTTACTATTGACAATATGAGTAGGATGGCAGCCAGGAAAGAAATCAGGCAAAAATTCAATCAATCTTTGTTCAATTTTATTTCGATTGTCTAAAATTATATAAAATTTGATTGAATTTTTGTCCGATTTCTTTCCTGGCTGCCATCCTACTCATATTGCTTATATTTAAGTTAGATACCCGCTTGAGAGGTGACACGAAGCTTTTAATCAAAATCGGCCAAAAAGTACTAGTACTTTACCGATGTAGTTTTTCAGTTTTTTTTTCGATTTTCTCAAAATTCGCTCTCTCATTTTCCCTTGAAATATTTTGAAGCACACTTGTACGTCATAGGAAAGATAGCAGAATTGGATGCCATATAAATTTTACATCTTGAATTTTAATCCATGTATATCAGTGGAAACTAAATATATGTCGGCACAAAAAAATCTGGTGCGATCAGTCACACCAGATTTTTTTTTTTAAATTAAGTTCAGTTTCGGTATCGAAGGTCATTTAGACCCCGTCTCTATATATTTCAATTGGATTAGTAACCAATCCAATTGTCGCATGTGACGGGATGCGAACCCGCGACCCTTGGCATAAATGGCCAGCATGCTACCCACTACAACAAGACCCGAAGGCAAAATGTTATTTTTTTTTTAATTAAATTATCAAGTTATTTGTTTGTTTTAAGAAGGATCCAACCAAATATTCGGTTTCGGCCAGTTTCGGCCAAAAATCTTGGTTTCGGCCAAAAAAGTAGCCGAAACCTGAGTTTGAAAGGATGGGATGAGACTCGCACGCAAAAAAAAAGGTCAAATGATTACTAGCCTTCGTGAAGGAGAAAAAAAATTTTCCCGCCGGTGGAAAAGGGGCAGAAAAAATTTAGTCTTCATAAAAAAGGTCAAAAGAATTGAGGAAAAAATTTCGTTTTGCTAGGAAAAAGGCAGAGGGGAAAGTAAAAAAAAAAAAAGCTAAAATGATATTGAATTTTGTATAGGAAATACAAGTTTCGGTTTCGGTCGAAACTAAGATTGAGGTCGAAATTCGGTTTCGGTTTCGGCTGAAAATCTAGTTTCGGTCGGACCCTAGTTTTAAACTATTTGAAAGGGTCCAAGTAGGCCTATACTTGTAACTAGCTGTGTAGCCCTCCCGGAATGGCCTTTTTGTTTTCTCATTTACGAATCTCAAACATATCTACCTCAAGCCGCTGACCTTTGTTTTTTTTTTTTTTTCTTTAAAATACAATATGTTTTTTACTCTCTATTATTTAAAATATTTCAAAAATAGATATAGAAGCGATATTTGAGATTATGGCACACACAAAAATACTTAATCTCTATTTTGCATAATATTCGATTAATAATAACAAGAAAGCCAATTGGAAAGGGCCTTTTTGAATATCCATCTATTAAAGCAAATCTTGGTATTGTTTCGCAAATAAAGCTATTCGAAGGATAATCCCTTCCCTCGTATATCAACATGCTATTGTTTATTTACTAGCAGGCAGGCATTATGTTAATTCGCCTGAGGATGAATGCACTAGCCACTAAACACCATTTCGGTTCAGGTTGAGTGCTGATAATGGACATGGGCCTGGGCTTTGCTTTACTCAAACTCCTCCTTGCTCATAACGAAATACTCTACTGTCGTTGCAACGTTCAATGGACCAACTGGATTCAAGCGACAGATTTACACGCAATCCCTGCATACACATTCGCTCATGTTAATTAATAATAATGCTTTTAACGACAAGATTTTCCATATATATAATAATAAATGTATAAATACAATTTCTATTAAAACAAGTGAAACTTTAACAATTTATTTATACGTTGTACTGTCTAATGGAGTTAAAATTTGGAAAATATTATATATTTCAGTCACAGTTTTTCCTAGGGATCGAAAAGTAGAAGTAGAATTCTTTCAAATCGATTAGAATCGATTCTCACTGGACGACTTCGACTTTTTTTCTTACAATATCTTAGTATCCGATGGCAAAAGATATAAGGGGGGTACATGGTATTTCCCCCCCCCCCGAATTTGAAAAATGGGAAAATCTTTCAAATACCGCGAACGGATCAAAAATTTAGGGTCTCTAAAAAAAGGTAATTTTTTGGTTCCGCGGACTGAACATGAAAAAATTTTGGTTCCGGCGCCCCAAAAAAGGTGCGCGTCTCTAAAAAACGTGAAAACACGTTGACTCCAGATGGCAAAAGATTGCGTTAGTGTTCTCCCATTGGAATACACGGAACTATATATTCCATTTCATTCTAGAGCATTCCAGCTAATTAATTAAAGGCAAAAAATTAATATATTTTTTAACACAAGATTACTAATTTAATTATGCTACAACTTTTATAGAACTCACTAAATTTTTTAAAATATTTCTTTTATTTAAATTGCGATTTAATTTAAAAAAAATTTTTTATATTTGAAAATCAAAAAAGGGCTCCTATTATTTGTAGATATTTTAAATAGTTTTAATTTTCTAAAAAAAATTTTAGTCGATAGCTTCAAAATTTTCCCCTGGAGAACTTCCAAAATTACGTACCCCGAGACGCGCACCTGTATAACTATAGTTGCGTGGAATGGAGTCAGCCAAGGAAAATAGATAACAAATTTATTTTTCCCCTGAAAACAAACCAACTTTCAATTCAAAGAGTTGTGTCTGTCCCGTGACACCGGTTTTTTTTTTTTTTTTTCAATATAAAATTTTAATAAACCTAAACCAATCGATTAGAATTTTTTTTTCCAAATGACCCGTTGCTCGATACAATTTCAAAGTCGTAATTTGAAAAATAAACCCAAGGTAAATCCATCACAAAAATCTCCACTCATCCAGCCATATATACATTATATTTCTATTTTTTACGTTACTAGGTATTATTATTTTTTTTGTTTTAAATATACAAAATAGTCGTAATAATTTTAATAATAATTGAACAAAAATATAATTAATTTCTGAAAAGTCCTCTCTCTCTCTCTTGTATGGATAATTGACAAATGCATTTCAATTAAATTTAATGGCTTAAATATAAAATGGTATGCAATAAATGGGCCCCGTGTTCTGTGTATTGCATCACGGTGAATGAGTGAGAGGGCCAGCCAGCCCTAAGCCCTACTACTGGCAGGCATTTTACAATTAATCTTTTGCTCGATTGACCTCAAAATCTTTTTTAATACAAAATTCCATTCCTATTAAAACTAATAATGCCAAATATAAAATCATCATAACAGTTATAACAAATTAGAAATCAAATAAATAGATGTATTATACTGTATATGTGACCGTCCACATGAAAAGGTACCAAATCTTCACTGACAAGGGGGAGTGCATAGCCTTCATGTCACCGATTTGAACGAAAATTTTTTTATGTATAGTAAGTTACTTAATGAAAAACAAATTCTGTTAAAGCGATAGAATGCGGTTTTCAACCGTTCGTCTAAAAAAAATGTAAAAGATTTTGCCAGCATGACTTAAGCCGTTGCTAACAAAAACAATAAAAACCATTGCCCTTGGGCTTGGTGTAGTTGGTAGCGTCCTACCTACTTTACCAAACATCGCGGGTTTGGGCCCCAGGCAATCCGATGATTTTATTTAAGCCATTTGGATACCAAATGGATTCCTGGATCCCTAATAGATATTTTAATAATTAACGGTTATCGTAAAATCTTAAATCGCCTGAGTTGCCGAAAAGACTGTGTGTATGTGTGTGTGAATGGGAAAAGTGTGAGTGTTTAAATCTCCATGGTCTTCCATCGTACCAAGTTTTTTTTATTACTGAATCCGATTCTCTAGTTGTTCATCTTATATGATGAAATATTCGATTCATCAGAATCGATGTATTTTATTCAAAAAAATGAAAATACAAGACAAAGTTGAGATAAGAGAAAAGGACCAAATCTTCACATTGGTTTCCCCCTCCGGGACAGTATAAGTGTCAAATATTACAGATGGTAGTGAATACAACGAATCGTTGTTAATATTTGTTTAATAATGTCAACCTACTATCTTGTCACTACCATCTGTAATATTCGACACTTATACTGCCCCGAGGAAGAGTAGACCCCCTGTCTAGACGCCAGGCCGTTTCTCATAATTAAGAAAAGGCTATGAGTCCGCCGCAAGCGGGCCCGAGTCAGCTGGTGGGGGTCCAGGGGGGCTGGGGGCCAAAGGCGGGCGGCGCGGCTAGTTATTTATTTGAAAGCAAAGAGGAATAATTTTATAAAGTGGGGCTGACTGTGTCTTTCTCCAAATAAAATAAAATATCATAATTAGGAACCGACCGAATATTCGGTTTCGGTTACGGTTTCGGCCAGTTTCGGCCAAAAATCATGGTTTCGGCCGTAGTTTCGGTTTCGGCCAAAAAGTGGCCGAACCTTTCGGCCGGCCGAAACCAGGGGTCTGAAAAAATGGGATGAGACTCGCATGCAAAAAAAAAAAGGTCAAATAATTTGCACTTAAGGTTGTTCGGATAGTACATCGTAAGTCATAATAGAATCTAAATTTTTTTTAAATAAAATTAAAAATTTGAATGCCAAAATTCCTTATTATAATTTAGTCGTGACCTATCATAGTTTATAATTGGATTAAGTTAATAATTTAATTACCAAAAATAATATATGAATGGCTTTTGACTAGAGCAGTTTTTCACGTAATATAAAACTGGCAACATTGCATTCATCAACTATCTATTTTAAATCTTAAACGCCTTAAATTTTATTTTATTTAATATATTACAATGTTTAATGCAAATCAGTTTAAACACAATGGACGGTTTGCGAGAAAAAATATTGTAAAATTGAAAAAAAAAAATGTATCTGACATAGAGATAAGACACTTATTTTATGCGACGTTGCCAGGCTGGTCTGACTCTCGAGAATTCATTATTTTTAAATATTGGCGACTGTCATTTTGGAGAATTTTTTCGACTTTCTTGTTAAAATATCTTTAAAAGCGGTCGGCAGAAACTTTGATTTTATTTTTAACATATTCCTCGGAAGTGAATTAATAAAATGTAAGTTTTTTTGTTTTTGTATCTATTGCAGAGGTGGCTATATAATTCGATATGTGTGCGTTTCGTCGGTATTCCCCATAGGCTACATGTTAAATTTCAATTTTTTAAAAATTAATTACACGATAACCCCTGTGTCAGATCTGCTTCAAAATTTTATTTTATACCGTATTTGATAGTGATTAATAACATATTAAAAAATTACGCTTTTAAATCAAGGAAAGTGCTTTAATGTCCGGGCAACCCTAAGGGAGAAAAAAATTTTAGGTCTCCCTAAAAAAAAGGTAAAATGATTTTCACGGGAGGAAAAAAAATTCAAAAAAAAAAAAAAAAGGTAAAATCGAAAAAAAATTTTATAGGAAATACAAGTTTCGGTTTCGGTTACGGTTTCGGCCGAAACTAAGGTTGAGGCCGAATATTCGGTTTCGGTTTCGGTTTCGGCTGAAAATCTTGTTTCGGTCGGACCCTAATCATAATTAAAAGAAGCATTGGTCTTCCTTTCCTCTGACTCCCTTTTCGAGGTTTTCCCCATGAAAATATGGAGAGATTAACTTTTGAATGGAGGGCTCGCTGGTGTAGTGAGCTAGGGTGTCAGCTTTCTGCAAAGAAGATCCCTGTTCAAATCCTTGGCGTGCGGGATTTTTCATTAAATAAAAAATATTTATTTAATGTAAACAAATCCTCAAGCAAGCCCTGGATTGGAATATAGGATCTTTCCACAATAGCCCTCAGGCAACTCTACGAGGAGAGGGAGTTGCTGTGACATCCCGTCCTGTGGAAGGGACGTAAAGAAGGTTCCCTCTCAGTGATGCATTCTTCGAAAGGAGTAGGCTACACGCCGGTGCTGAGGGAGTCCCTCCTCAAACTAGAACATCCTCCATAGCATAGAAGAGGTTGGATAAAAGGAGCCGGTTGGAACTAGAAATAAGGATTAGTTCACTAGCTAGAGACGAGAGCAGGAGGAGGAGTTAGGAGACAGGAAAAGATGTAACTTCACGGGGTGCCGGTAGATGGCTACGGCCAGAGGCCGGTTGGGTTTGAGGTGTGTGTCTCCGTACACGTAAGCACCTCGGGTAAATAAACGGGGATCCCGATAGGAATTTCAAATAATAATAATAATAATAATAACTTTTGAATGGAAAACATAAATAGTTATTATTTACTAATAAAATTATAGTTTATTCACTGCCTCTACTTAAAAACTGATTTTACGAATGTTGTAAAAAAAAGAATAAGACACTAAAAAACATTTCATCCCACAAACCAAATATCATCTCTTGAGAAATTTTAAGGAGTCATAATTTCGTTTTCATTGCTTCCTTTCCTCTGGGGGGAATTTTATTTTATGTCTTTCACATCATAAGACAAATATTTGTTTCATTCTAATCGTTTTTCAAATTTTAATTCTCGAATATTAGCTATCAAAAGAATAAAAAAAAAAAAAATCCCTTTGAAAGAGAAGAAACAAAAGAGGAAATAAAAAAAAACTTGTAATAATCTTTGGTTTCTATAAGAAGAAATAATTTTGATGTTGCGATTTTAGAATCGGAACTTTGTAAATGTAAAAAATATATTAGTAAAATTCAGTATTATGTCAATCTGTGCTTTTAATTTAAAGGTGCGCGTCTCGGGGTGCTAATTTTGGGAGTTTCCAGCGGCCACAATTTAGAAGCAACCCACAGAGCACAAAATATTGCTGGAATGTTGCAGGAATCTTTCTATCTTACAACATTGTGGCAATATCGCAGCAATATTTTTTTGGAATGTTGCAAATAAAATATTGCTGGAACATTATTATAATATTTAAAAAAATTTTAGAACAAATTTTCCTAAAATATTTTGTAATATTATAGAAATAATCCAGCAATATTTTTTTGCAATATTGCAAATATAATATTGGTGAAATATTATTGTAATATTGAAAAAAAATTTTCAATATTCGGTTCAACAATTTTTTTGAAATATTGTGATAATATTCCAGCAATATTTTATTTGCAACATTCAAAAAAATATTACTGGTATATTACTGTAACATTGCAAAGAAATTTTTGAATCGGATTATAACAAGAATTTTTTTACATTATTATAATAATATTACAGCAATATTTTATTTGAAATATTGCAAAAAAAATATTGCTGGAATATTTTCACAATATTTCAAAAAAATTTTGTAATAATTTGATTTCATTTGACACGTCAAAGAATACACAGTTGGAGGGGGACGCTTTGTTTTTGTTGTTAAAGATAAATAAAAAAAGTTGTTGATTTTCCCGTGCAACTATTTTAATTTTAATCTTGACAAATGGCGCCCAACGTGAAATCGGTATGTGCTGCAAACAAATGCTTAAGATCGGAAAAGGAGACACTGAATATTCAATGTGAAGCGAAATGCAAAAATTGGATCCATTTCGAATATTTTGGTTATGAAGAACAAAAGGGCAGTTAATTTGTTTGTGAAAAAAATTGAAACGAGGAGGAAGAAAAAGGAAATGGTAAGTGCAAATACCGAGGCAATTTTAACATTGGCAAATAGTATAATAATAAAATTTATTATAGGAAGTCATGTCGAAATTCGGGATTGGGGATTTGGTTTGGAGAAGAAATCTAACCCTAAGTGACGCCGGAGCCAAAAGATGCGCCGGATTATTGCTTAAATGGGTTGGTCCATATGAAGTCACCGACCAATTATCCGATACAGTATTCACAGTGCAAGAGCCGGAAAGAGAATAAGATAGGTGCCACATCTCGGGCCTGAAACTGGCAAGCTCAATGAAGAGAGGGAAGAGTTGACACGTCAATGAATACACAGCTGGGGACTTTTTGTTTTTGCTGTAACGTTAAAGTGAAATAAAAAAGTTGATGATTTTTACTCCCGTGCAACTATTTTAACTTTAATCTTAACACATTAAATAAATTGCTATATTGTAGAAATATTACAGGAATATTTTTTGCAATATTGTAAATAAAATATATATTTATAATATCAGCGACATTAGGTTTTGAGTTAGGATCCTACCTCAAATGTATTTCTTTTTCACGCATGTCGTGATATTATTATATTATATATATATAGAATATTGCCAAAATATTACAATACAATATATGCCATAATATTCCATTTCATACTATGTCCACAGTATATTGAGATGCAATGCATATGTACATTGCACGCATGTCGTGAATTTATTATATTACATATACAGTATATATATTATATCACCACATGCGTGCAATGCATATATGCATTGCATCTCTATATACTGGGAACATAGTATGAAATGGAATATTATGGCTATATTGTATTGTAATATTTGGCAATATTCCCTGAATAAAAAACGCGGACATAGGAATGTTGCTGGAATGCTGCAGGAATATTGCATGCAATATTGTGTCACAATATTATGGTAACATTACATCGCAATATGTTGGCAACATTGCTGAGCAATATTCTGGCAATATTGTATTTCAATATTGTGACAATATTCCCTGAATAAAAAAACGCGGACATAGGAATGTTGCTGGAATGCTGCAGGAATATTGCATGCAATATTTCGAATGTTTTGAAATAATATTCCTGCAACATTCTCGCAATATTTTGTGCTATGTGGTATCGACCTCAAATTTTTTTCAAATTAAAGCTATTTAAAATATCTACAAATAATAGAAGCCCTTTTTTTGATTTTCGAAAAAATAAATTTTTTTTTTAAATTAATCGCATTAAATAAGATATTTAAAAAAAATCTGGTGGGATTGGCGCACAGCACACAACTTTCTCTTACCTTCGGTAATCGAAAGTTGTGTACTGTGCTTGCACACCAGATTTTTTGTGTCGACATATATTTAATTCCCGACAGTACGGAACATATGAATTCAGATGTAAAATTTATAAGTACGGGAAAATATTTATATTTTGTTACCATGGCAACCATTTCTACTATCTTCCCTATGAAATACAGGAGTAAAGTGGTCTTCAGAAGATTTCAATGACAAAATGAGAATATACATTTTAAAGAGAATCTAAAAAATAATTGATTTTTGAATTTAAAAAAAATCGTTGGAGCAAATTTTGAGAAAATCGAAAAAAACTGAAAAAGTACATCAGTAAAGTACTAGTACTCTTTGGCCAATTTTGATTAAAAGCTTATTTTCACGGTCCCGGGGGGTCTTTAACTTAAATATAAAATTTCAGCCTGAATTCCTTCATGCTTAAAATTGAACACACACACACACACACAGAGAGAGACAGACCATGTCGCGAAAACCACTTTTTTGGATTCAGGGACCTCAAAACGTGAAGATCCATCAAAATCTCGACATCGAATTTTTGACATGAATCCAATACTTTCTATATAACACGTTATATATATTACATATAGAATACATAGGTAAGGGAAAGTAAAAATTCGCTCTATAACTTATAGATAATTAAATTAGTAATCATTGTGTTAAAAAATAATTAATTTTCTACCCTTAATTAATAAGCTGGAATCTTTCAAATGAAATGGAATAAATCCCTTGTATTCCTATGTGAAAAACTAACGCCATCTCTTGCCGCCTAGAGTAACTAGGTACTGAATCGACTTCTAACGGCTTTTCGAGACTCGCACCTTAAGAGTGAAATTCAGTTAATATTTTTTAAAGATATCTTTCTAAAGCGTTTACCTCCCAGATCTTACTCTGACAAGAAAATTCATATTTCGATAAATTATCTAACTAGACTATACATTTATTTTACTAAAAAAAACTATATTAGCAAGAAAATTTAAATTCAATTTGTTTTGATTAAATGTCACCCTATCGCCGCTCTCTCCCTCCTGTGAAAATCATTGAAAAAGAAAATTAAGTCGTCAAGAAAGGAATTCTATCTCCATGCTCTCTGTCATAAAACTTTTCCCTTTCGTTCGATAGAGAAGAGATGAAGCGCAAGGTTTTTTTTTTTTTTTTAAGATACCAAAAAAAAATCTATTATATGTTTAAAAATTCAAAACAAGACCTCGTTATAACTAACTGCATGGAATTTTAAATTTTTTTTTTAACCCTAACCACCAGCACGCCATCATTCGTTGCACATGTCGCTTTTAATTAGATGACTTTCTTTCTCTTGTGAAAATAAATTATCATTTTAACGTTCATCCCCTGCTGCCTCAAGTGAATTAATTTAGATTAGATTAATTAATTTAACCTTTTCTTAAAGACATTATAAAAATTCTTTTTTTTTTTTTGTTAAAGTCTAAATCTTAAGGAGCAACGGGAGCGAAGTGGTTACGCATGTTTTTCCCGATAAGATGGCGTTGTGTGTCATAAAAAGTGTGCCCAAAAAATCAAGTAATTCAAAAATTTGCCAAGAGATGTCAGAATGGTAGCTAATAATATTTAATGCATTTGGTTGATTTTCATTGATCTTTTAACAATAAATACTTTATAAATGTTATTATAAATTATGTATCTTTTATAAAAGCATAAAAATATATAAATATAGGCCAGATATAGGGTAATACTATATCGGCTGTTAGACTAGCCTGCCATCTATTGCAAGAATGCTGAACTAATTTGACATTTGATTTTTAAATAAATCATCTAAGCTTATTTTAATAATTTCTTAATTAATATGTGATTAATAATAACAATAAATTCATTTTTAAATAAAAAAAAAAATAAAGATTATTGGGACTGATTGTTTTTTTTGTATTTGCTTGATAACAAAAAAATTAATTACGATAATTTTTTAATAAGTCATTAAAAAAATTATAGCTCGATGTCCCAATAATCTCTTATGAATTTAATTCATTTAAAAAAAAACCGCATTGAAAAATTTCTTATAATAGTCTAGTTTTTTTAAAGTACATTAAGGCGTCGCTCCTGAACCCCCTTAAATTTTTTCCTTATTTACTTCCTCTCGCAAAATGTCTGTCTGTTTGTGTATGAACAAAACATCTCAAGAACGAAAAGAGTTAAGAGGTTGAAATTTTATACTTAAATTAGGCACCCCTCTGGCATGTGACACGAAGCTTTTGAACAAAATCTGTAAAAAATTACTAGTACTTTACTGATGCACTTTTTCAGTTTTTTTCAATTTTCTCAAAATTCGCTGAATCAATTTTGACTAAAATTCATAAATCAATTATTTTTTAGATCTTTAAAATGTATATTTTCATTTTGTCATAGAAATCTTCTGAAGACCACTTTACTCTTGTACTCCATAGGAAAGATAGAAGAAATGGTTGCCATCAATTTTTTTTTTTAATTAAAATAAACGTTTATACGTACTGGTATATTCCAAAACAATAATAACATTTTAGAATTTTTTTTCTCTTTCTTTTTTTTTTTGGAAAATATTTTCTCTGGAAACATTAATTAAAGTCAGTTATACAAATTTCACTGAACCAATAATAAAAAAAAAAAATGTTTTTGACAAGCAATTTGCATAGCGATGTCTTTCATTAACAAGTTGATTATACAGGAGGTAGAAAAATTCATTTTTCTCCATATATTGTTATATAAAAATTTTTTTCTGAGTAATAACATTTGCACTCACTGATGAAAAAAAAAAGCGGGCGATGAGTTACTTTAAATTTATTCTCTTTTTCGACAAATACTATACTTTAAACGTTTTTTTTTTACTTTCTCTTACTCTATATATGAAATATATATAGAGAGAAAGTGAACTAAGTATTTTTTATTCTTTTGAGAAAAAATGAATCACAAGTTAAAGCCTTAATTCCTCTTAAAATATACAACATTTATTTATTTTACAATATTAATCACAATCCCAATAATCTTTAATTTTTTTTTTTAATTTAAAAATGAATTTATTGTTATTATTAATCACATATTAATTAAGAAATTTTTAAAATAAGCTTACAGCTTGTTAGATGATTTATTTAAAAACCAACTGTCTAATTAGTTCAGCATTCTTGCAATAGATGGCAGGCTAGTCTAACAGCCTATATCTGGCCTATATTTATGTATTTTTATGCTTTTATAAAAGTTACATAATTTATAATAACATTTATAAAGTATTTATTGTTAAAAGATCAATGAAAATCAACCAAATGCATTAAATATTATTAGCTACCATTCTGACATCTCTTGGCAAATTTTTGAATTACTTGATATTTGGGCATACTTTTAACGACACACAACGCCATCTTAGCGGGAAAAACATGCGTAACATCTTCGCTCCCGTTCCCCCTTAAAAGTCTCCCTTCAAAAAAAAAAGTTCGTTTCTTTCTTGGTGGCCACACCGTTTTGCATAAATTAGAATAGATATTTTTGATCTCTTTTTATTATACGGAATTTTATATGCCTCTGGTTCTTTAGGCTTACTAGGCGTAGGGTGTCCCACTTACCCGTAATCGGAACAAACGGGTGTCAATCCTTCACACTCTACCCCACTTAGGAACCAAATATCCGGTTTCATCTCCCTTTTTTTTCCACCCTCCCCTCTCTTTTAACTCAACTCTTTTTCGCAAGAGACGCAGATAAATCGCGGTCTACGATGGGAATAAATCGCATACACCGCCCAGAAAAAAAAAATGGAGTGGGAGCGAGAGAAAGAGAGATATCAAGCAGCCTCGGGGACAATAAGCACCCACAATTTGGCCTGCTTCTGGCACCTCCCCTTCAATTTTTTTTTTTTTTTTTTCGACAAAGAGAACAATCATTTATTTATTAAGCCAAGCCGCCTCTCGTGTGTGCCAGACGATTGGATTGAATGGCAAAGCGAGTAAAATAGCGCCCTCAGGGCTTTGTTTTGGTTTTTTTTTTTTGTTCATCCCTTATCAGCTTCATCCAACTGTCAATGGACAGACTTGGAGGAAAATACTTGACTGATTAATCAACTTTATCTATTGGGGGAAATTTTATATTGTTAAAAAAAAAACAATTTTTTTAGGCTCCGGTCATTTATTTAAAATAATTAGTAACCACGTGAGCCTTTTGCGCCAGGTTTTTTAATTTCTTCCAATTTTCAGACATAGAAGTTGAGTAAAGTACATAAAATGAAGGATGTATCGCTCCATTTCTGTTGCTGTTGTCATGATAGGGTTAAAATTAAATAACAGATTTTTCATATTATAAAACTATGTTGTTTAATTTTAACCCTATCATATATGGACGATGTTATGCATAAAGGAACCAAGCAACATTATGATTGAAATTGAGATAAGACCGCCATCTTGAAGGGAAAAAGAAGAAAATAATCTTTATTTAAATCACAACATTATAATTCTGTGTTTTTAATTAATTTTTCTATTTGGTCAGCAACATATTATATTATATTATAGTATGACAATCAGTTCATTAACAACCCGATTAAAAATGATTAAAAATGATCGAGGGATCCACACGCCCGCAGCAGGTCTACATAGTGAACCTTGAGGGACACACGGGGATACACACCCCCGCACCAGGGACACACACAGTAGATCAAAAGTGACCAGAAGAAAAATGTGTGTCCCTGGCGCGTGCGTGTGTATCCCTGTGAGTCCCTCAAGGTTCACTATGCAGACCTGCTGCGGGCGTGTGGATCCCTCGATCATTTTAAAAAAAATTGAGGCCATCAAATTAAAGTTTCAAAAACATCAATTCACAAGGAACATTTCGAGTGCAACCCGTACGCCATCATCAGAGTGGACTTAAATTATAAAAACAATTGTCCTATAAATTTTTAAAGTAGGCCTAACTCATTTAATAAAAACACTTTTTCAACCTGAATCAATCATGAAAAATACCACTAAAAACAATTTATTTTTTCTAAATAAATTTAATCATGTTTTTATTTCCTGCTGGTGTATGTGTTTATAGAAAGAGACAAAAAAAAACAAAAAAAGAATATTAAACTTTTGTCATTTTTATTCAAATTTTTAAATTATGACTTGGCCGTTGACGCTTTTCGTATCAACACTTCACAAGAACAATGAAGAGGGATGGGTATGCAGACCGAGAGAGGTGCGTGGGTGGGTGGAAATATACGTTCTGGCTGTTTGCTAAGAAATTAATGGCACCCCCCCCCATCCTCCAAAGGGGTTTCCTGACCCAGTGACAAGCCAAAAAAAAGGACATATTTATTTTCTTTCATTTTCATCTACTCTATTATTCCTGTTTCTAGTTTATATTTTGATGTCATCTAACTAAAATATGATTATATTAATGGAATTTATTTCCTTTTCTTTTTTAGAAAGAGGAATATTCATTTCAATAAAAATAATAGAAAGAATTTCTTAAAAAATTTAAATAATATAATTTTTTTATTTAAGATATTCTTTCTAGAATAAATTAAATGTTATATGAGAAGAAGTGAATTAAGTGAGGGGAGAGTAGCGAAGTTTATTTACAGAAAACAAAAGAAATACAAACAAAAAAGTGAAATTTAGGTAAAGTTAAAGTAAATTTGAGTAAAGTATTCCTCTGTGTGTCAATAGACAAACGACATCTTTGAAAATTTTATATCTAAACCTTTAACAAAAAATCTGGTGTGACTGGCGCACAGCACACAACTTTCTCTTATTTTCGGTATTCGAAAGTTGTGTACTGTGCTGGTCACACCAGATTTTTTGTGTCGACATATATTTAATTTCCGACAGTAGGTTGTTTTCAAGATGTAAAATTTATAAGTATGGCAAAATATTTATATTTTGTTACCATGGCAACCATTTCTCCTATCTTTTCTATGAAGTGCAAGAGTAAAGTGGTCTTTAGAAGATTTCAATGACAAAATGAGAATATACATTTTAAAGAGAATCTAAGAAATAATTGATTTTTGAATTTAAAAAAAATCGTTGGGGTAAATTTAGAGAAAATCGAAAAAAACTGAAAAAGTGCATCAGTAAAGTACTAGTACTCTTTGGTCGATTTTGTTCAAAAGCTTCGTGTCACGACCCATGGGGGTGCCTAACTTAAATATAAAATTTCAACCTCCTAGCTCTTTTCGTTCTTGAGATATTTTGTTCACAGACAGACAGTCCATGTCGCCAAAACCACTTTTTTGGATTCAGGGGACCTCAAAACGTGAAGATCCATCAAAATCTCGACATCGAATTTTTGACATGAATCCAATACTTTCTCTCTATATATATATTAACATATATACAGAGGTAAGAGAAAGTAAAAAAAAAATCAATTAGTGATTTAGTTTGGCTAACTAGTGTACTTGACTATAAATTTACTTATGAAATAAGTGATTGTTGCAATCAATAATAAAAACCGCTCCCATCTTCAGGACGATAAATTGTTAATGTTGTTTAGATTGGTACATGTAGGTCATACTAAATTATAATACAAATTTGCATATACCATTAAATGTATGTTTAATTGTCTATGAGAATTGTAGTAGGTGCCAGGGCTTAATTTATTGTTGAATGGGCCCGAAATATCAGCACTGACCAAGATTAAAAGACTCACCGTTCTTTGCTGGCTGCCTACGTCTACCTGTTCCTGCTAATTATCACTCAGCCATTAATTTCAAAATATTATATTAATAAATTCCCCATTTCTTTTAACTATCATCAAACAAATTAGGAAGGACCATCTTTTTTTTATTGAGAGAACGCCTAGGAGTTAGGCAACCAGAAGTGTAAGTGTTGAGAGAAGAAAGGAGAGGCTTAGCTCCTCCTTTGAATGCACTAGAAAAAGGAATATGGAAAGGGGGTAGGACCTAAAGTCCCGCCTACTACATCGGACCAAATAGAAATAAAAATTTGTGGGATCAAGTGGGAGTGAAGGAGGAGGAGTTTTCTTTTTCTCCCTTATCCTTCCATTCGTTTACGTTACAAGTTGCCTAACTCTAAGCGTTACTATGATTTAAAAAAAATAGTTTTAATTCCATTATCTTGCCCATTATTTTTCTTAGTATTTTTTTCTTATTGACAAAAACCAGAGTTATTTGACCCTTCATTTTTTTTTCCCCATTCATACTCACACACACATACACACAATCTTTTCGGCAACACAAGCCATATAAGACTAAACGATACTCATTATTTGTTAATACGAGGGCTGGTCAATAAGTCCGTGACTTTTTAAATTAAACACAGGTTTTTGAATAAAAAATTATTTTATTTTTCAACGTAGTCTATCCCAATTCATCGATTTTGTCATGAAGCACACGAAATTCACTTTTTTACATTTTCTTTTCAAATCACTAGGTAGTCTGCTATTAATGGACGTCAAACAAAAACTAATAGACCCAGCTGGTTCAAATTTCGACAGGAGTCAGCTGATAGTTGCCTGCTGATAGGAGCAGTGTTGCCATTTCAGTTAAGAGGCGGGAAATTCAAAAAGTCACGGACTTATTGACCTGCTTCATATAATTATTAGAGGACTAGGCATTTTTATTTAAGCCATTTATGCCCAATCGCACCGCACAATTTAAGTATGACTTAAAATTAAGTATCAACAACCTGGCAACGTTGTAAATTTTAGTGATATTCTGGTGATTTATTTTTAATTTAATAATTTTTCTTTTTTAATAATCATAAACTAAATTAAATACATATTGTTTATAAATATTAATTTCAGAAAAATGAGAAAATCAGAAACAAAATATTAATTTTCATGATTTTTGATTAATTAATAGCAATTTTATATATAGGCTACTATATATAAATATTAATAACGATCTGTCACTCTATAACAGTGTTTTTCAATCTGTGGGTCGGGACCCCTAGGGGGTGGCGAAGCCCTACACCGAGGGTAGGCGGCAAAAGGAAAAATTCAAAGTTCTACACGATAATAAAAACACAATTTCATGGAGAAGGGAAATAGGTACCAAAATAGAGAAAATCATATAACTTACATAGTCTTTTGATTTACAATCTTTTTGTCGGTCTATGAACCAAGGGATTCGCCAGAATTTTTCAACCTGTAAATTCAAAAAGATTGAAAAACACAGCTCTACTAATATAAGACTGGAAAATTTCGTTTTAAAATTCCAACGGGAAGTTGGTCAGAGCGTGACAGACGGATGGACCGACAGACCCTCCTCTAATATAATATAGATCATCCTCGAAAATATAGTTCATATTGTTCATGTTTTTTATAAGAAAAATCGAAATCGAATCCAAAAAATGTATTATTATTAGTTAATTAATATTATATTATCAATATTGTTTTTTAGCTTAAGTCATTGCTAAGCCCCCCGAAATCGAGGGCTTAAATATTTGGGGGTTAAGTATGAAATTTAAGACACTTTCATTGTCATCCGTTGCTAACCACGTTCGTTGCTAAGATAACACGTTCTCTGATTGAAAATAAAATCATGTTTCAAGACCCAAATGGCGTGAATAAAGATGCCAGGACCCCCAATATATATTTATTAATAAATAACAGTATCGTTTAAGTCTTATAATATTAAATCACAAATAAATCAGCAGAATATCACTAAAATTTACAACGTTGCCATGTTGCTGATACTTTATTTTAAGTTATACTTAAATTGTGCGGTGCGATTGGGCATTAGTATCCAAATGATTTAACTAAAATCATCGGACTGCTTGGAACGGAACCCGGCGCGCTACCAACTACACCAAGCCCGATGCCTCCTTATTTTATCTTCTTAAAATTAAAAGCTTGGAGAATCATCCATCTTATAATAGCATTAATACCTTAGGTTGAAAGTTTTGCTTTTTTTGTTTTTTGTTATTTGATTAGAGAAAGATAATGATGTTTTTTGATAATAACATCCTATTTTTTCTCCAAATATTGCACATATAAAGAGAGCCCTATTATTATGCTTTATTAAAATGTAAAATTATTTTTCAGAACATTAATATTCATGCATTTTCAGGATGAATAGAGGAAAAAGGGATAAAGAAAATTATTTCCTTAATGCGAACATAGGCTATTTTTATTGTAAAGATTGGTCTAATTTATTTGGAAATAGTCAATTTGGTTCAACTCTCTCTCTCTCTCTCTCTTGCCGTGATTCATTTGGCAACAGAGCGTTTTAATATCCGGGGATATTTTTTTTATTTTTATTTTTGAATAGAGCCGACCCGCCCTAATTCTATTCTCTCGTTTGAAAATTATCGCAGGTCCAACCAAAACCAACGAGCAGAGCACACACTGACGACAATATCGAGGATCAAGGCCTGCCTGGGTGAATATCCCCAAAGGGCTTTTGCTTGCTTGCCCAAAAAGGGTGGGGGGGGGGAGGGGGAGGTTAGATTATTCAGCCATTTTCATCGAGCTTTAGCCCAAATGCTGAGGGTGGCATGCGCTCTGAATTTACGATGCCCTACTCTATACGTAGTACTTTGGCTGAGGGTCAAGTTGACCCCCTCCTCTTGAGCTCTCTCAAAAAAAGGCTCATTAGGAACTTAGAATGTCCGCCGTCCTTTCCTTTCCTACCTCCACTGTACTTCACATTTGATAAATGCCAACAGCTACTTCTCTCTCTCTCTCTTTACTTGAATTGATATACAATTCAAAAAATCAAAAAAAAAAAATTAACAAAATATATCTTTTTTATGTAAATAAATTATAATTCGCTATTAGATTTATGGCTCAGGTTTTAATGAAAAAGTGTAGAGTTTTTTACCCTGGTAAATATTAATACAACCTTTTTGTTTAATAATAAATCATTTAACTAGAATAGAGCTCTTGGGCCATAGCTAAGTGGTAGAGTTTATGCCTGTTGTGCTAGGGTTCGACGAAAATTTATTTCAATTTGATTGGCTACCAATTTAAAAAATCTGGTGTGACTGGTCGCACAGCACACAACTTTCTCTTGCCTTCGGTAAATGAAAGTTGTGTTCTGTGCTTGTCACACCAGATTTTTTTGTGTGTCGACATATATTTAGTTTCCGCCGATATATTAAAATTCAAGATGTAAAATTTATAAGTTTGGGAAAATATTTATATTTTGTTACCATGGCAACCATTTCTCCTATCCTTCCTATGAAGTACAAGAGTAAAGTGGTCTTCAGAAGATTTCAATGGCAAAATGAGAATATACATTTTAAAGAGCATCTAAAAAATAATTAATTTATGAATTTAAAAAAAAATCGTTGTAACGAATTTTGAGAAAAAAAAAACTGAAAAAGTACATCAGTAAAGTACTAGTACTCTTTGGCCGATTTTGATTAAAAGCTTATTTTCACGCTCCAGGAGGGTGTTTAACTTAAATATAAAATTTCAACCTCGTAGCTCAATTCCTTCATGCTTAAAATTGAGCACATACACCCACCCCACCCCACACACACACACACACATACACACACACACACAGTCAGACAGACCATGCCGCGAAAACCACTTTTTTGGATTCAGGGGGCCTCAAAACTTGAAGATCCATCAAAATCTCGACATCGAATTTTTGACATGAAATCAACTCTTTCTCTATATATATATTAACATATATAGAGGTAGGAGAAAGTAAAAAAATTGCAAGACATATACAGCCAAAATTATTTCTTTTATTGTGCCGTTGGCTGACGTTTCGGCCACTGGTCTAGGCCATCTTCAGAGCCGGAGGAGAGAATAAATGAAAATCAAAAATTTCAGCGACACACATTCGCATGAACGGAGGCTCATAAGGACAACGAAAGAAAATTTTGGCTGCATATGTCTTGCTATTTTTTTTTTTTTTTTTTGACTCCGCCTCAAGATGTAAAATAAACTTACTCTTTCGGATCCCGAATTTGATCAAAAACATTATCGAAACTGGTAAAAGAACTCAATCATTCGCCGAAAGAATTCTAATTAAGAGAAAAATAATTTTTTTGGGTATGTAATTGGTAGGACTGATAAAGAGTGGGAGTTGATGTAATAATAACTTGAAAATTTTCAAAAGAGAAATATAATAAAATAATTTTCTTTAAATTTCACCGTCTCTCGTTTGCATATCCTCTCTGACTCGTATATCGTACGTATAATGATCTACTTTATATGCAAATCTTTGTTTTAGAGAACTTTGAGATGCGGGATCGTTTCATTTATTTTTAATATTCAGAATAAATAAAATAAATTGAAAATACGTAAAACTTAGCCAAGTATTAACTACATTTTCATTCTCCCACTATATTATGCGGGACAAAATAATTGGCACTTTTCGCTTCCCAAAGTCAATTAACTTTCTAGGTGGTTTAGTGTTTAACACGAATGATCCCAAAAGTTGATTGAATTGAGATGTTCAAACCTGAAATTATTATAAATCTTACTATGACGGTTTATTTTTAATTTCTCCTATCTTTATATACAAGTACACATGTTAATATACTGTATAGAGAGAAAGTATTTGATCCATGTCAAAAATTCGATGTCGAGATTTTGACGGATATACACGTTTTGGGGTCCCCTGAATCCAAAAAAGTGGTTTTCGCGACATGGTCTGTATGTGTGTCTGTGAACAAAATATCCCAAGAACGAAAAGAGCTAGGAGGTTGAAATTTTATATTTAAGTTAGACACACCCCTGGGACGTGACACTAAGCTTTTAATCAAAATCGGTCAAAGAGTACTAGTACTTTACTAATGCACTTTTTCAGTTTTTTTCGATTTTCTCAAAATTTGCTCCAACGATTTTGATTAAAATTCAAAAAATCAATTATGTTTTAGATGCTCTTTAAAATGTATATTCTCATTTTGTCATTGAAATCTTCTGAAGACTACTTTACTCTTGTACTTCATAGAAAAGATAGGAGAAATGGTTGCTATAGTAACAAAATATAAATATTTTGTCATACTTATAAATTTTACATCTTGAAATTCGAATGTACCTTACTGTCGGAAACTAAATATATGTCGACACGAAAAATCTGGTGTGCTGTGCGCCACTCACACCACATTTTTTTCTTTTGTATTTCGCTGCCATTTTTTCCTTTTCACTGGCCATTTTTATTAGTAACAAATTCATATTAAGCTAAACGAATTTTGTTTAAATTGATATAAAAGAATAATAATCTCATTAATAACAATTTTTTATAAATTTTATTGCTTCTTTTTAAATTTTTTTCAGTTCCATATGCAAAGCATTAGAATGAAATTGATGTTCATCAGAAGCTCAATATATCTCCATATAAGCCCCTGGCTATAGAGGGAGATATCATTTCCAATAAAGGACCATTAATTATCGGCCCTTGAATGTCCAGGCGATCGTCGACAAGAGGGGAGGACTATAAAGCTTCCCTTAGGGCAGGCAGTAGAAGGGCTAACCTTGTTGTATAGCTACGTGGTGATGGTGTTGATGCTATCCCGTTCAGTCCAAGTTGCTCAATTATTACTGAGTTCACAAGTTTAGACATTAGAGCTGTTGCTGTTTGGGCTTCTGCTAGCCTATGATTGTTGGGTAATTAATTATACAGAGGTCAAGTTTTTATAAGAAATGATTTTCTTGCTTAAATAAAGTTTGGAAATTTGGAGGAAGATGTCTTTTTACTTTCTCTTACCTATCTAGCACTATACCGGGTGGGCCAATAGTGCGTGGACGGAAGATTGTGGGCTTATTAACGGAAATTTTTGAAATTTGGTGATCGCACATAATGTGGGGCCTTTAGGGCTACAAATTAAAAATATTTTCCGTTCCAATTGGACCTCATATACAGGGTGGTCCATATCAAAGTTATGTTTTTTAAATGGAACGCCCTGTATATTATTGCATATTTGGATTCTACGGCCAATTTTAGTATTACAATTTTGTTTTGCGTTTGGATTTTTTTTTCAATTATTTTGTCTATAATAAATATTTTTTTTTTTCGTTATCAGATATTTTGGAATAAAATGAAAACTACCAAAGATAGATATAGACAACCTTATATCATCTGAAAGATAATTAAATTCCACGTCCCATGGGATAAAAAAAGTAGCATGTTCCATTTGAAAAAATGAAGTTATTCATGATTGAAATTTTCCAAATTGGCATAGCCATATCTCCCAACATAAGAATAATTCCGGGTTACCCATCTGGCCTACATTAGTACATTTCATGCTTAGTAACCTCACAAAAGAACAGTCCTCTAAGTTTTATGGTTCGCCAGATATTCAATTTTTCAGACAGCAGTTTTTTCACAAAAGCCCGATTTGCGGCTAAACGGTTTGGTTTGGAATACATTGCATGACATAAACTCATACTAAAATTGGCCGTAGATTCCAAATATGCAATAATATACAGGGCGTTCCATTTAAAAAAACATAACTTTGATATGGACCACCCTGTATATGAGGTGCAATTGGAACAAAAATATTTTTAATTTGTAGCCCTAAAGGCCCCACATTATGTGCGATCAACAAATTTCAAAAATTTCCGTTAATAAGCCCACAATCTTCCGTCCACGCACTATTGGCCCACCCGGTATATGTAATATATTATATATACTATATGGACCCTGTTATGCAATGGTGTGTCAAAGACCAAAAAAATTCAAAATTGAGTTAAGCACGGAATATTGTTTCAAATGCTTTAATTAATAATATTTTTAATGAAATATGTCCTAAAAAAATTTATATTTAATGTTACTTGCACAATTGACAAGAAAAATTATATATATTCCAATGTAAACAAAAAACTTTATTGTTGATTTTCTCAAAACTCGATATTTGGTCTTTGACACACCATTGCATAACAGGGTCCATATATAGAGAGAGAAAGTATTGGATTCATGTCAAAAATTCTATGTCGAGATTTGGACGGATATACACGTTTTGGGGTTCCCTGAATCCAAAAAAGTGGATTTCGCGACATGCTCTGTCTGTCTGTGAATAAACAAGAACGGAAAGAGCTAAGAGGTTGAAATTTTATATTTAAGTTAACCACCCCCTGGGACGTGACACTAAGCTTTTGAACAAAATCAGCCACAGAGTACTAGTACTTTACTGGAATACTTTTTCAGTTTTTTTCGATTTTCTCAAAATTCGCTCCAACAATTTTGATCAAAATTCAAAAATCAATTATGTTTTAGATACTTTTTTAAAATGTATATTCTCATTTTGCCATTGAAATCTTCTGAAGACCACTTTTACTCTTGTACTTCATAGAAAAGATAGGAGACATTGTTGTCATTGTTACAAAATATAAATATTCTCCCGTACTTATAATTTTTACATTTTACATCTTGAATTCTAATATATCGGCGGAAACTAAATATATGTCGACACGAAAAATCTGGTGTGACAGCACACAACTTTCGATTACCGATGGTAAGAGTCACACCAGATTTTTAGATTAAAATTCATATAAATCAATTATTATTTAGATGCCCTTTTAAAAGGTAATATTTTGTGAAAATTGTTTGAAGTACACTTTGCTGATGTAGGCCTAATTCATTTTTTTTTTTCAAATTCATTTTCCGGCTTTCTGTTCCATAGATCCAATGTAAAACCCTATGGGAATTTGTATGTTAATTTCGATTCAAAAGGGCGAAGGGAGTCCCCACATTTAAAAAAAATTGTTTCAATTCTTATGAAATGTTGTATTTATTTAGGATTCTCTATTGTTTATAAAATGTCCAAATATGAGATTAAAATTTTTGAAAAATAACTAACATTCAACGTTTAAAATACAAGTTTGGAATTAAGGTGCTATGGGAAACTTAATATATCTCGACACAATGAATCTGGTGTGACCAGCACGGTGCACAACTTTCTCTTACCGAAGGGTAAGAGAAAGTTGTGTGCTGTGCGCCTGTCACACCAGATTTTTTTTTAATGTATATTATTTATATGTAGTATGTTATAGACCCTATGTATACATTAAACCCCGAAATGGCCTTAGCAACCGAGAAGGAAAAATTTGTTCTCGGGTTGAATTTATAATTATATAATTTGAACACAAAGTGAGAAGAAAAAAAAAAGAATTACGATACCATTCCGTTGCATACGAAAATGAAATTTCTCCTTATAAAATTTATTTATTAAGTTTGCTAATTAAAATCCCATTCTCTCTCTCTCCATTTTTTATTAGTACAAACCTACATAGAGGCCTTATAAATATTTCAACTTTTTTTGTTTAAAAAAAATTAAGACCCAAAATTAAAACTTAAATAGACGAAAGTTTTAAAATAAAATTACTTCACGTTCAGTTGAAGAGGGAAAATTATACAATAGTTTTTCTGCATTTCGTTGGAAAATAATTAAATTTTATGATTCATTAAAATTTACTTGAGATTTCTTAGAAAAGATATTTTCTCAAATTAAATGATTTAGTTAACGTTAATAATAATTTCATTTACATAGCTAATAAAATCAGAAAATTTTCAAACTCACTCAGCGATGTCTTTCTAACTGTAATTAAGATGGTACGGTAGTTAACCCCCGCTTTGTCGTTTAAACATGCGTATCTTAAACACCAACTATTTGCTGCTGTTTTTATTCTTAAAAGGAGACAGAGAGATCCCACCCTCTCCTTTTACCTCTGCGCTCATATGTTTCACGAAATAGCAATTTCCGGACTTATGATGTCACAGAGCCTGTCGGAAGGGAAGATTAAAAACAGCATGTTGGATACTTTTTTTTTCTAATAAAAGAAAAAGGAGGGGACAAAATGTAGGTGAAAATAGAATTTAAGAAATTCCGGAAATTAATATTCTTTTGTCCGATTATATTCATTAGAATTTTTGTTGAGATTTTGATAAAAATACACGTTTTGAGGTGCCAAAAAAAGTGAATGGAAAAAATGGACTATCTGTCTGTGTGTTCAAAATAAAGAAGAAATGAGCTGCGAGGTTGAAATATTATTTTTAAGTTATTTCAATTTGGTAAGAAAAAATCTGGTGTGACTGGCGCACAGCACACAACTTTCTCTTACCCTTCGGCTAAGAGAAAGTTGTGCACCGTGCTGGTCACACCAGATTTTTGTGTCGAGATATATTTAGTTTCCGATAGCACCTTAGTTTCAAACTTGCATTTTAAATGTTGACTGCTTCAAATAAACTATGGTTATTTTTCAAAATTTTAATCTCATATTTGGACATTTTATACACAATATAGATTCGTAAATAAATACAAAATTTCATAAGAATTGGAAAAAAAATTTTAAATGCGTAAAAAGTTCCAAAGGGGACCCCCTTTTGAATCGAAATTAACATACAAATCCCTATAGGAAATTAACATAGGTCCTATGATGAAGAAAGGTAGAAAGAGATTTAAAAATCTGGTGTGACTGACAGAGCAGAAGACTTTATCTTACCTTCGGTAAGAGAGAGAGATATGTGTTCTGCTTCGATAACACAGAATTGGTGTCGTTTATATATATTTAGTTCCGACAGTACAGTACATTTTAATCCAATGCTTAAAATTATAAATGTGGGAAAAAGATTTATATTTGGTTACCATGGCAACCAGTTCTATGGCTTCCTATGAAGTACAAGAGTAAAAGTGGCCTTCAAGAACAATTTCGAGGGCAAAATGAGAATAATACATCTTGAGTGAGCATCTAAAAAATAATTGATTTTTGAATTTAAAACAAAAATCGTTTAGAGCGGGAATTTTGAGAAAATCGCAGAAAAAACTGAAAAAAGTGACATCAGTAAAGTACTAGTACTCTTTGGCTGATTTTGTTCAAAAGCTTCGTGTGACGTCCCATGGGGGTGCCTAACTTAAATATAAAATTTCAACATCCTAGCTCTTCTTCGTTCTTGAGATATTTTGTTCACAGAC
The DNA here is from genome assembly GCA_023213315.1 of Euborellia annulipes. Lineage (NCBI taxonomy): Eukaryota > Metazoa > Arthropoda > Insecta > Dermaptera > Anisolabididae > Euborellia > Euborellia annulipes. Next base: position 1,115 of record JAKCPI010001743.1, on the reverse strand, counting down.
ACACACACAGACACACACACAGACACACAACACACACAGAGACAGACCATGTCGCGAAAACCACTTTTTTGGATTCAGGGGACCTCAAAACGTGAAGATCCATCAAAATCTCGACATCGAATTTTTGACATGAATCCAATACTTTCTCTCTATATATATATTACATATATACATAGGTAAGAGAAAGTAAAAAGAGTAGAGACAGACGATAATGTTTGCAAAGGGGAGAGATAGAGAGAGATATGTTTTCTTGAAAACAATTAAAGACAGAAATAAAATAAAAAAATCTGGTGTGACTGACGCACAGCACAACATATTAAGACCAATGATGACATTGCTTTGATCATCATTGGTCTAATCTTCAAAACATTTTATTTTATATTTACTGTATTTTTTTTTTCCTAGACTGCCTAATTAAAATCAATGGTCTTGAGAATTTATCAACTTTTCGTCAACTAAACATCTTCCACCTTCAGAAGAGTAATTATAAATTTCTATATCTCTTTCACTTGCCTTTGTTGAATATCATTTGTTCCCTAGCCCAGAGGTGCCGATTTTTTATGGAAATAAAATTTGTTTTATGACTTTGTAAAATTATGTTAGGGAGCGTACAAGAGTATTACGTAATCAATTTGGGGGGGAGGGGGGTCTCGTAAATCGTTATCATCCGTTACAAGGGGGGAGGGGGGTTGAACAAAGCGTTACGTAACTGGTATTTTTAGCGACTTTCCGATAACTTAGAGCAACATAATTGTGACTTTTAGATAAAAATGGCCACGTGAGCGTTACAGTAACGTCTTGGTGAGGGTCCCGAAAAATGTTACGGCGAAGACCACTTAACTCTTGTACTTCATAGAGGAGATAGGAGAAATGGTTACCACGGTAACAGCAAATATAAATATTTTGCCATACTTATAAATTTTACATTTTGAAAATGAACCATACTGTCGGAAACTAAATACATGTCGACACAAAAATCTGGTGAGACAAGCACGGTACACAACTTTCGATTACCGAAAGTAAGAGAAAGTTATTGATAGCCCATTATGTCCTGGTACAATATATGAAGGCACAAATTTTCAATTTAGTAGATAAATGCAATAAATGCATAGTAG
>JAKCPI010001742.1:0-34666 GCA_023213315.1 Euborellia annulipes | reverse complement strand
ATACTTGTTAATATTGAAATATTTTATTATAACATAAGAATGTTGAATCCTATGGATTATTTTTATTCTCAATACAAAAAAGTTTATTAAAATTGTAGTTTAATTAATTTTTTTTACTGTTTTCCTTTAGATTTATAATCAATGCGCTGGGGTGTCAGCAGAAAAATATGCCAAAATCTGGCAATCTTGTTTTACCGATTCCGAGAAAATTAAAGAGGTTTTTATAGTTTTAGTAAGTTAGAATACTAAATTTTATGAATGATTTTATTTTACTGGTAACACCCCAGCTCTGTTTATAATCTCAGTTTTGCTAAGAGCAGAAATGAGCTGTTATTTTATCATATCACTGTGATAATTCAGAGAGCTACACTCAAAAGGTTTCTTTTGTCCTAAATATCTCTTCACAGGTTTCAAACTGGAGTCTAACGATAATCGATTGATTTCACGATGTTAGAGCCTATATAATAATATGTAAACGAGGTGCAGTGGGTTTAATACCAATAAAGAAATAATAATAGCTGCTTGGCCTTTTTACTCATCCTTCTATATATAATAATAATGAAGGAGGTGTGAATCCATGTAAAAACATGTTTATAACAAATATTGCAATACAATATAAAGTCAAAATGTCCGTAGTATCCGAATGGATTTCAATTGAAATAGAAAAAAAAAGGAACTACCAGAGTGGAAATCGAACACTTGGTTTAAATCTACAAAGCCTCGGTTATGAAGACTTGAAAGAATCAAACTATGATTTGGAGACATGTCTTTTATGAAAATGAAAATCTGATTTGATCCTCAACTCGTCAAGAATGTCTCTTGTTGACGGATTAAGACTTGAGCCAGATTTTCAAATACTAGTTTGAAGCTTCTAATTCTCCTGGTAGGTTCAGTTGTGCATTCACAAAATATTATATAGTATATCTAACTACCATCAAATGACAAGATAATTGAGGACTACAAGATTCAAGGTTCAAACCAAACGTTCGTTTTTGTCCCGGGTAGATATTGTGAAATGAAAAATTTTCATGAATGTTAAAAGAGATTATGAATTTCAACTCTGTTACTTCTTAGAGCTTAAGCTCTATAGAGCGAAGAATGTAAAAACTTTAAAAAACTCGCGGCAAAAATATTTTTTTTTTAATCGCTATGACATCATATATATAGAGGTTGGTTAAGCGATAGAATATAACAAGAAATTCAAGACAGGAAGAAAAAAAAATTTTAGCTTATAGAAATAAAAATAGTTCTATAATCTCTATTTAATTTTCATAGACCCTATATTTATTTCAGATTTAATCTGAAAGCATAATTAAATTTTTAATTATCAAAATTGAAGGTACCGTAATATAGATTCTAGAAAAGTATGCATCAGTAGAATACTATATTTTTCTCTCTTTTTATAAATATATATATATAGGTAAGAGAAAGTAAAAAATATAAAGAAGAAATCTTTGATGGGAATTGCCATTAAATTTTTTTCTTTTCATAAGTTATCATTCATCATGTTGAACTTTGAGGTCACTATATTTATTATATTGTCTGTATTATCTTTGGATTTTCCTTACATTCAACTAGATGTCTATAACGTCTATATAAAATGCATTCGATTTTTTTAAGGAAGTGACAGTTTATTGTGATTTAAATAATGAATTGTGTCATTTTTATTGTTATTGTTTTCTTTTTTGAAATCACTTCATCTCAATTAGAAATAGGTAAGAAATATGAATTTATTTAATAAATTTTAAAAGAAGATTGGTTTAAATTTCATATAATTTTATCAACTATTTCAATCTCATTACGGGCAAAGTAAGAAAAAAGGCCTGCGATACCCTTAAAAAATATAATTGAATTACAAAATGTTATCATCTTTTAAAAACAAATTGTCATTTTACTTTCTCTTACCAATAATTGTTAATATATAAAGATTTTGCATTCATATCAAAAGTTAAATGTCAGATTTTGATTGAAATTCACGTTTTAAGATCCCCATGAGTCAAAATTATGCATGAAGGAAATGAGTTACTAGGTTGAATTTGACGAGGTGTCACACAAAAATAAGCTTTTAAGGTGCGCGTCTCGGGGTGGTAATTTTGGGAGATTCCAGTGGCCACAATTTTGAAGCTATCAACCTGAATTTTTTTTTAAATTGAAGCTATTTAAAATATCTATAATTTATCGAAGCCCTTTTTTTGATTTTCGAAAAAATAATTTTTTTTTTAGATTAATCGCATTAAATAAAAGATATTTTTAAATAATTCGCTCTATATCTTATAGATAATTAAATTAGTAATCTTTGTGTTGAAAAATAATTAATTTTTTACCCTTAATTAATTATCTGGAATCTTTCAAAAGGAATGCAATAAATCCCTTGTATCCCTATGGGAAAAACTAACGCCATCTCTTGCGGCCTAGAGTAACTCGGTAGTGAATGGTCTTCTAACGACTTTTCGAGACGCGCACCTTAAGTTAGGCAAAGGATATTAGTACTTTACTGATAAAGTTTTCGAATTGTTACGAAAAGTTAGTTGTAGACTCAAATAGGTATTATTTAGTATTCAGAAAAAGAGAAAGTTGTTTAATTTTGCTTCCAAAAGAATAAAATAATTCTTTCAGAGATATTTCATTATAATATTGAAATGGAGTAAAAAATTATATCACACTTCCTCAATTTTTAAAATATTTTTATGTCAAAAGGATCCCAAAAAACTTTAATCAAGTTTTAGCACTGGAATCATTCATTGTATAAGGATTAAACTTTCATTATTTATAGTCCATAGGATAAAATGTTGAGAGAATCAGTGCTGGGTGAGGAGAAAAAAGTTCACTAATATTTATAAGAAATCAATGATTTTTTGAGTATCACCTTGTTCAGCTCAAAATTATACTCTCCAAAAAAATATTTACCCTATAAATAAGTATTTAATAATATATTTAAAAGTTTTAGTATTAAGTAAATCGAGGGAAGCTACTCGATTTATTTAATTTTTATGAATATAAAAAATGTTTTTTTTGTTAGGTTCTCTATGTGCAACTTCAAATTATCAAAGTGGATTTTGCACATTACCTACGAATTGCCCTCGAAATACTGTCCATACAAATAATGGTGTACCGGAAATTGATATTTGTGGTTTGGATGAATCGGGATTAATTATTTGCTGCCCTGAAGAACAAGATAACATAAAATGGATTCAAGGTGAATTGTAAATAAAATTCTATTTAATAATATTAATAATACAGTTTTCTATTTTCTGTTATCGGAGATAGTGAAAGAAAAGGGAAAATACTGTGTTTGATAGTAAAATAAAATTCATAATCCCCTAACTTTTAGATTCTAATATATGAGCGGCTGTTAAATGGGCTGCCTAATTTTCAGGCGTCAACGCGGTTTTCTCTGAAATTGTCTCGCTTATAATATTTTTGTTTAAAACTTGTCTCTGATTAAGCAAAAATAATTTATTTTAACGTGATTCCCTTTTTTTATTTTCAGGAATGAAATGCAATATACAAGAATTGTCTGGAAATACAATTGAGGGCTTGTGTAGATTAAGAGAGGACTGCGAATCATTTCAAAATGTCTATTCAAAAAATATCTTAATTAACGAAAATATATGCATTAGTAATACAGAAGATTTAGTATGCTGTTTGATCCCTGATTTAAATCAAGAAATTACAAAATCAACGACAATAACCAAAAACCATTCAAAAACATTCCTTTTAAATAATAACGTTTTGGAGATTAGAGATGTTACTAGCGAAGAAGAGAGAATAAAATTCAATAACGAAGATGATGAATTACTAATAAATACGGAGATCTTGAAAGTTACCTATGAATATTTAGACTCGAGAATAATAAATGAAACAATCAGAATAACAAAGAAGAAAGAAGGCAAAAGTGAAATAACAACAAAAAATCAAATAACGGAAACGAAATTTGACAAAAGTTTATTTCTTAGAAATAATGGAAATAGTGATGGTAATAATAGAGGTAATTATAAAATTATAAAATGATAGAGAAAAAAAAATGTTATCTTTATAAAAGAAAGTTGAAAGTAGGAACTAAAGCTGTTCGCTTATTATTGTTGAGAGAGAGCTTTCTAAAGTCAATTTAAAAGCTTGTTTCGGACTGTGGATGTCTGTCATTGGATTAGCTGTTCGCTTATTATTGTTGAGATAGAGAGCGCGTTCTAAAGTCAATTAAAAAGCTTGTTTCGGACTGTAGATATCTGTCATTGGATTAGCTTGAGAGAGAGAGAGAGAGAGAGCGTTCTACAGACAATTAAAAAGCTTGTTTCGGACTGTGGATGTTTGTCATTGGAATTACCATTTCAGTTTATTTGCAAATATTATTTCGCTCCCCCCCCCCCATCATTCAGTGTATAAATATGAAATTTAACAGAGAGGTTGTCAGAAAATTTATAAAACATTTTTTTTTTAATGTTACTGGTATAGTAGTAAAAAAAGCAACCAGGCTAAATGCCCATACGCTCAACATTTTCTAAGAACTGACTGCCTCTCTCTTAAATTTCAGATATGCACTGATGATGGCTCTGTAGAGAGACCGAAATATTTGCAAATAAACTGAAATAGTGAGAGAAGTAGGCTAGTTTATTCTTCTTATCTTCTAATCTACATTTCCCTGATGACACACTTATTTAGATAAATAAGTAAAAAAATTAATCAATAGACTATAAATAATTAGAAAAACACTTACGTTGTTAGTGATATATTTCAATTTGTTTATTTATATATGACACTCATGGCTTGAGAAGAATGTGTGTTGCGGGGTAGACACTGCTTAAAAAGACTTCGGACGACTAAAAAAAAAATCCTCCCCGGCGGGGAATCGAACCCCGGTCTCCCGCGTGACAGGCGGGGATACTGACCACTATACTACCGAGGAATACAAACTCTGACTCTCTGGCTCTGACTCAACGTGTCATCAGAATAAGTAATACAATCACATGGTGTGTAATAGTATTTTTACCAATAAATAAACAATTTAAAATATATTACCAAGTGTTTTCTAATTAATTAATTAATTTTATCGTGATTAATTTTTTACCTACTTATAATGTTTCAATAGTTATCAATCTAAACTCAATAACTTTCTCATATTTAGATTAAAAAATTTTTTTCTAGATTAAAAAAACTTGATGATAGTTTCTAGGAATATATGTAGCTCTGTAGCAATGCGACGTCAACCGCGCAACAAATAAAAAATATTTTAGCACTCCGTTTCGTTCCTTTTGAATCAAAAGTTTAATTAATTCTTTTTTTTTTTAGAGACTCAGTGTATCCTGGATTCTGGTGAGGATGGAATTTGCCGGGAATACGCACAATGTACTACTCTTCAAGGCGATATATTTGACTCTCCTTTTGAGAATATTTGTGAATATAATGGCAGTAAACGGATTGTATGCTGTCCAATTAACAATTGAGAGAATCCATCATTAACTCTATAAATCTATATACTGTATATTATAAAAAAAAAGAAAAAAAAATATATTTCCTCCATGAATAATAATTTTTTATATGAGATAGTAATTTTTTAAGATTATTATAATACTCATATTTATTGCAGTGGAGTTTTGATATTTATGCTATCAACAACAATTGATGTTAGATTTGATCTTTATGAAAGACTGGCCTTTTATTAAAGATACTAGGAAGCTTAGCGAAAATTTTAAGACTAAAGAATGTGTGCAAAGGTAGGCAGAGAGGAAGCGTCACTTTTTACACAATGTGGATTCAATATCGACTGAAATTTTGATTAAAATTTACTTGGCGTACCACCTAATAAATTGTACATGAAGTTTGGCATTTTCATCACTTTCAAAATGTTATTTCCTTTATTTTTTAGAGGATTTTTATTTAAAAAATTCATTTTTCACCTCAAGAGTGTTTTATACGGAAGTGATTTCTCCAAATAAGTCAAATTTATCAAATTTATCATTATATTCAATAATTTATTATTACAAAATAAAGACTTGTGATTATATATATTTTTTAAATTATTTTCAAACCTAATAATCATTCATTCTGAATTAAAATGGGGAGAGTTAAAAAATTTGGTGTGATTGATGGCGGTGAGCACGAATGCTTACATCAGTAAAGTATACTTCAAACAATCTTCACGAAAAATTTCACTGATATACTTTTTAAAGATCAAAAAAAAAAAAAAAAAAAAGTTGATTTATGAATTTTAATCTAAATCTTGGGAGCGAATTTTGAGAAAACCGACATCGGTACAAGTAGGACTTTTGGGCCGATTTTGTTCAAAAGCTTATTTTCACCCCTTGGGAGATGGGGGGGGGGAGTGCCTAACTCAAATATAAAATTTCAACCTCCGAGCTCTTTTTGTTCCCAAGATATTTTGTTTAAAGACAGACTAATTTGCAGGACCAACTTTATTGGCCTCAAAAACGAGTATAGGCTATCCATCAAAATCCCGACATCGAATTTTTGACATGATCGAAATACTTTCTCTCTATATATTTCATATATATGGAAAGAGAAAGTAAAAAGAAGGTAAAATATTTTTATAAATTAGGATACATTTTCAAAAGAAAGTTTTAGATCCCATATTGGGAGATGGTGCTGATTCATCAATGAGAATATAAAATTTCAAATGTCTACCACATAGGATATAGTCTATATTTTTTATTTATATATTACGTAGATAATGAATAATTGTTTTTGCCTATTCAAGAAATAAGAAATGATAAGATTTTAAAATGAATAAGTAAAAAGTAACGTTATTAATAGAATACAAAGAAAGAGCGGAAGTTGGAATTTACGTTTTAATAAAAAATTATTCAATCTCTATTTACAAAATAATTTCAAATGATTATAAAAGCAATCGGACAATGGGTCATTTGAAATTATAAAGCCGGACATCCCCAAATCCGTTATTTCGGAAATAATATAAAAATATGTTGATTTGAATTCGAGATGCTGCTGCTCCTGTGCGTTTTCCAGGTTTTAATCTGACGTTGCTCTTTTTTCGGACGTTCCCCAGGATGGTAGGTGAGTGGATTTTCAATAAATTATAATAAATTGATTATAATTTATTGAAAATCCACTCCTGAGGAACGTCCAAGAAAAAGAGCAACGTCAGATGAAAACACTGGCGCACAGCACACAACTTTCTCTTACCCTTCGGTAGGAGAAAGTTGTGCACTGTGCTGGTCACACCAGATTTGTTGGGTCGAGATATATTTAATTGCTCTTAGCACTTAAGTTCCAAAATTGACCACGCGATTCATAGATGGCGCTGAGGTACGAATGCTTTCACATCAGGAAAGTGTACTTCAAACGATTTCCACGAAAAATTTCACTGATATACTTTTTAAAGGGAATCTAAAAAATAGTTCATTTATGAATTTTGAACAAAATCGTGGCAGCGAATTTTAAGAAAATAGCAAAAAACTGAAAAAGTACATCAGTAAAATGTAGGCCTACTTCAAACAATTTCAACGAAAAATTTCACTGATATACTTTTTAAAGAGCATTTAAAAAGTAGTTAATTTATGAATTTTAAACAAAATCGTTTCAGTGAATTTTGAGAAAATCGCAAAAAACTGAAAAAGTACATCAGTAAAGTACTTATACTTATTGGCCGATTTTGTTCAAAAGCATTTTTTCACCCCTTGGGAGGGTGCCTAACTTAAATATAAAATTTCAACCCTGTAGCTCTTTTAGTTCCTGAAATATTTTGTTAACAGACGCACAGACAGACCATGTCGAGAAAACCACTTTTTTTGATTCAGGGGACCTCAAAACGTGAAGATCCATCAAAATCTCAACATCGAATTTTTGACATGAATCCACTATTTTCTCTCTATATATTTCATATAAGGTCTTATAGGGTAAGAGAAAGAAATATGTTTTACTACAATATTTTGAAATCCCTAAATGGCTTCAGTAGTCTAAAGGACAAAATTAAAAGAAAAAAAAATTAGCAAGCCTATGCCCAATAAATAAAAGAACAAGATGAAACAGAATTTTTTCTTTGTAAATTTTTTTTTTTTATATTTTCCAAACATTTTAAAAGTGATTGTTCAGCAATTTTATTAGATCCTTAATTCAATGTGATTAATTTCACCGTGAGTAATAAAATACCTCAAATGAATATATTGGAATGATTTATTATCTATAATGAACCATTTAGAACTGGAAAGAGAGACAACAGATCGTGATTTTTATAAGAAAAAAACGAACAAATACATATTAAAAGTGACTTTACGGCTTTAGATGATTAAACTTGGTAATTTAACACGATTTAATTTGTTTGTTGTGAGAAATCTTTTAATATCCGGTTTCTATTAATTAGCATTAATTTCCAATCGTAAAACAGATACGTAAATTCCTTTCGAAAAAAAACTGCCCACGATATTACTAGTATATTTTAAATTTTGGAGAATGGGTGTAGCTCAGTGGCGTAACCAGGGGGGGCGAGGGGGGGCTCGAGCCCCCCCCGCCCAGGCGCATCGAGCCTTTGGCGCCCCCCGGAACCGGCATAGGCGCCCTACGGCCTCTAACAAGGGGAGGGCACGACCTTGGCATTTCATTTTGGGATGAAACTTCGGGTGATGATTGTATACCGTTAGGGGTTCGCCCCTTGAAATAGTAACGCGCAACGCTCAATAGATACGGAGAAAATGACGTTTAAAAAATTCAAAGTTCGCTTATATACTAGTTAGGCTTTTTATATGACAATGGCGACAATAGTCTAGTAGGTAGCGTGTCTACCTACCAAATGGGCGCTTGGGGTTCGAATCCCGTGCACGACTTGTTTTTTTTTTAATTAAAATATTTATTTTATTGTTTTTACAATTAAATAAATTTATTATTTAATATTAAAGATTATTTATTAATAAATAACTATAGTGTTATTTTGCTAACAAAAAAAAGACTAAATTTTAAATCATAATTATATTCAATAGCAATATTTTAAATAACTACCAAATAAATACACTATTATTTAATAAACTATTATTCAAAATACTATAATTTAGGCTATTAATAAGTAAAAAGTTTCAATCTTATTTCTTGATTTTACATTATAAGCATTTATACATTATACTTTTTTATTACAAACGTGAGACTGAATGATAATCATCATAAAAACATTTGAAACAAAAATTTTTTCGGCATCTAGCACAATTAATGAAAGCGGAATAATTTTTACAAGAACAATGAATTATTTTTTAAAAGATCAGTTGGAAAACAGACAAACATCATTTACGTTCACAAAAATTTCTCTATTAATAAATAATCTATAATATTAAATAATCAATTTATTTAATTATAAAAACAATAAAATAAATAATTTAATAAAAAAAAAAAAAATAAGTCGAGGCGAGATTCGAACCCCAAGCGCCAGTTTGGTGGGTAGACACGCTACCTGCTAGACTATTGTCGCCATTGTCATATAAAAAGCCTAACTAGTATATAAGCGAACTTTGAATTTTTTAAACGCCATTTTCTCCGAAACTATTGAGCGTTGCGCGTTACTATTTCAAGGGGTGAACCCCCTAACGGTCTACAATCATCACCCGAAGTTTCATCCCAAAATGAAATGCCAAGGTCGTGCCCTCCCTTGTAAGATATAGCCCAGCGAATGTGATTTTATCATATTCTTTTCATCGATTGTCTTAAAAAATTGATTGTTTTCTTTTAAAATTATATTACAACTTGAATTCTACTATTTTAAATGAATTTAATTCCAAAAATAATAAATAACGTATATAGAGGCTATATAATTAAAATTTTTTTTTATTTTGCAATATATAAGCCTTAATTTGATGTTTTAAGGCTGTGGAGATTTACTCAGGATTCGTATAAGCTTTAATATTTAATTTTTTGGAATTCAAAATTTTTTTAAGCATGAAGGGATTGAGCTATGAGACTGAAATGTTATATTTAAGTTAAACACCCCCGGGACCGTGAAAATAAGCTTTTAATCAAAATCGGCCAAAAAGTACTAGTATTTTACTGATGTAGTTTTTCATTTTTTTCGATCTTCTCAAAATGAAAGGGCTTTTACCATTCTTCAGGCCCGCCCGAGCCCGCCCGGAATTTTTTCAAATCCGCCCATTCCCGCCCGAGATTTAGTGAATGAATGAACGAATGTCTAGCAATTTTTAAATAAAATTTCATTTGCATACCCGTCGAAATAAAATACTCAATTTTAAAAAGTTTTTATTCTTTGATATTTTCCCGAAAACTGAATTGTTTTTGAAATAATCACAGAAGAAAACGACATTTTTCGTAAAAGCAAAGAAAAATCAAAACAAAATCATACAGGGGTCATTAAAAAACATGTAAATATAAACAAATTAGCTGAGAAAATTACTGGATGCAAGAAATTTGCCCGCCGAAGGCGGGCAATTGCTCGCCGAAGGCGAGCAAGAGGTCCAGGGGGCGGAGCCCCCTGGAAAATCTGCGCCCTAGTTGAGCTTCGCCCCCCCGCCCTCAAAGGTTGGTTACGCCGCTGGTGTAGCTGTATATAATACTGGCACCATTAGAAATAAAGTATATATAAGAAAAAGAAATTTATAAATTTGGTCTGATATCGTCACATAACTTTCGATTAACTCAACAATATATTATTCAATAATATAATTTGCATTCACATCTTGTTTATATAGAAATAAAAAATCTGGTGTGACTGTCGCACAGCACACAACTTTCTCTTACCTTCGGTAATCGAAAGTTGTGAACTGTGCTTGTCACACCAGATTTTTTGTGTTGAGATATATTTAGTTACCGACAGTAGGGTACATTTGAATTCAAGATGTAAAATTTATAAGTTTGGGAAAATATTTATATTTTGTTACCATGGCAACCATTTCTCCTATCTTTTCTATGGAGTACAAGAGTAAAGTGGTCTTCAGAAGATTTCAATGACAAAATGAGAATATACATTTTATTGAGAATCTAAAAAATAATTGATTTTTGAATTTAAAAAAAAATTGTTGGAGCAAATTTTGAGAAAATCGAAAAAAACTGAAAAAGTGCATCAGTAAAGTACTAGTACTCTTTGGTCGATTTTGTTCAAAAGCTTCGTGTCACGTCCCATGGGGGGTGCCTAACTTAAATATAAAATTTCAACTTCCTAGCTCTTTTCGTTCTTGAGATATTTTGTTCACAGACACACACACACACACACACACAGAGACAGACAGACAGACAGACAGACAGACAGACAGACCATGTCGCGAAAACCACTTTTTTGGATTCAGGGGACCTCAAAACGTGAAGATCCATCAAAATCTCGACATCGAATTTTTGACATGAATCCAATACTTTCTCTCTATATATATATTACATATATACATAGGTAAGAGAAAGTAAAAATAGATAGACCTATTTAAATTTTGACTTAAAAGAAAATATGTATATTCGATATAAAATTAATTTTTAATTAAATTCAATTAATCTTATATAATCCTTAATCCATTCCTGTGTAAATAATAAGGTAATATATAAGCATATGCTGTTTGAAATAAAATTTTTTTAAAGAACCTGAATATATTTGGGTAAATGACGCAAGGAACCTGATCCATCCACCAGTGGCGTAGTGAGCTTAACTCGCGCCCGGGGCACAATACCTTTTTAGCGCCCCCCCCCCACTCGAAAACCATAACATTATACAGGGGCGTATATAGAAATTTTTTTTGGGAGCCCAACTCAAAAGTTTTCTTGCCTGCGGAAAATTTTATTTTTTTTGCGGAATTTTTCCCCTTTCCTGCCTGCGGAAAAATTTTATTTTTTTTGCGGAACCAAATTTTTCCGTCACTCGGAAATTTTTTTAAATTTTTTTCCCGGACATTAAAATTATTTTTTGTTTTGCGGACCATTTGGCGCCCCTTTGTGAGTAGCGCCCGGGGCATGATGACCCCCCTTGCCCCCCCTCCGCCACTGCCATCCACCTCTCATTATTCCCCCTAAAGATATTTAATTAATAAACCACAAAATATTTTGGAAAGATAAATGTAGTAAGAAAAAATCTGGTGTGACTGGCGCACAGCACACAACTTTCTCTTACCTTCGGTAATCGAAAGTTGTGTACTGTGCTTGTCACACCAGATTTTTTGTGTCGACATGTATTTAGTTTCCGACAGTATGGTACATTCGATTTTCAAGATGTAAAATTTATAAGTATGGGAAAATATTTATATTTTGTTACCATGGCAACCATTTCTCCTATCTTTTCTATGGAGTACAAGAGTAAAGTGGTCTTCAGAAGATTTCAATCACAAAATGAGAATATACATTTTATAGAGAATCTAAAAAATAATTGATTTTTGAATTTTAAAAAAAATCGTTGGAGCAAATTTTGAGAAAATCGAAAAAAACTGAAAAAGTGAATCAGTAAAGTGCTAGTACTTTTTGGTCGATTTTGTTCAAAAGCTTCGTGTCACGTCCCATGGGGGTGCCTAACTTAAATATAAAATTTCAACTTCCTAGCTCTTTTCGTTCTTGAGATATTTTGTTCACAGACACACACACACACACACACACAGAGACAGACAGACAGACAGACAGACAGACAGACAGACCATGTCGCGAAAACCACTTTTTTGGATTCAGGGGACCTCAAAACGTGAAGATCCATCAAAATCTCGACATCGAATTTTTGACATGAATCCAATACTTTCTCTCTATATATATATTACATATATACATAGGTAAGAGAAAGTAAAAAAGAATCGTTTTAATCAATTTTCTTTATATTATCTTTAATCAGGAGAGTATATAGAATTTTTTCAGGGGGGGGGGCAGAATTCATTTTTAAATATCCCCCCCCCCCCCATACACAAAAATATTTTTAAAATACCGGATATCCCTGAGGAACCCAGGCCCTCCTCTCAAAGACAAATTTCCATTAATTTTTTTTTTTTTTATCCAAATTTTTTTCGTTTTCCTCTGAGCCCCGAGGGTCTCGAGCCCCCTCAAAGATAATAGAGAAGCTTTATTAAAAAATACTGAATATTTCATTTTTTTTTTTTTTTTAATTTCTTTTATTATATAAGCGACGAACTTTTTCAAACAAAAATATAGATATTGGCCATCTAGCCGTATATATGTATCAGGGGCGTATATAAGGGGAGGGGGCAAGGGGGCGTCTCTAAAAAAAGGTAAAATATTTTTACGGCCAGAAAAAATTTTGCTTCCGCGCAAGGGCGGATCCAGAGGTGCTTTTCTCGGGGGGGGGGGGGGGGGTAATCTGGTGGGACTCGTCGCACAGCACACTATTTTTTTTTAATTTCGGTAATTTAAAAGCGCATTCTGTACTTGTTTGCCAGAATATAAATATACATCAAATTTTTAAGTATTAATTTTAAAAATTTTACATTAAAAATAAATTTTTTTGCGAAAAAAAGGTATTTTTTCGAATCTCGGGGGGGGGGGGTAATTACCCCCTTTACCCCCCCTGTATCCGCCCTTGCTTCCGCGAAAGAGGGAATGTTCCGCGGGCGGCACATGGAAAAAAATTTTTGGTTTCGCGAAAGAGGGAATTTTGCGTCTCTAAAAAAAAGGTAAAATATTTTTACGGACGAGAAAAAAAATTTTCCGCAGAGGGGAAAAATTTGGTTCCGCGAGATTAAAATTTTTGAGCCTCAATAGACCCTTGGAATAATATAAGAGTTTTAAAAACTTCCATCAGCCCACTTGGGCACCGAAGCGAATAAATGACGAGACGAAGTCTTTAATAAATTAAATGTCGGCTGCCGAATAAAATTTTTGATTTTCTCGTTAGCTGCTATTTACGTCATTCTATGAGAAAGTTGAACGTTATATTTTATTGGCCATTCTTTATTTTAATCCTTTCATACATATTTAAAAAATATTCTACGTCATTTAGGCCTAATAATAATTTTAAAAATATTTTCCCTCTAAATAATAATTAACTTTTTTAGATCGTTAATTATATGAAAATTAGGGAAAGAAGATATTTTTAAATAATAATTTGTTGAGATCCTACGTAAGTAAGTGAAGGAATTTATTCAAATTAATTTTGTGTTAAAAATATCCTCTTAATGATCATTGTATGACGTATATATAATCTAAATCCGGTATAATTTGCAAACAAAAAAAAAAAGAGGAAAATGGTAAAAGTGAAGAAATTAAAGATAAATGACATCAAAAGGGTCAGAATTTAATTATAGAGAAGTCTTGAACAATGAAGCTAATATAAATTATTCATTAAAATTATTTAAATTTAAATACTTTTATCTAATAAAAAAAATCTGGTGTTACTGGTCGCACAGCACACAACTTTTTCTCTTACACTTTGGCAAGAGAAAGTTGTGTACTGTGCTTGTCACAACAGATTTTTTGTGTCGAGATATATTTACTTGCTCTTAGCACTTAAGTTCCAAAATTGACCACGCGATTCATAGATGGCGCTGAGTTACGAATGCTTTCACATCAGTAAAGTATTGAAACGATTTCCACGAAAAATTTTACTGATATTTTTTTTAAAGAGCATGCTAAAAATAATTGATTTATGAATTTTAAAACAAAATCGTTGGAGCAAATTATGAGAAAATCGAAAAAAACTGAAAAAGTACATCAGTAAAGTACTAGTACTTTTTGGCCGATTTTGTTCAAAAGCTTATTTTCACCCCTTGGTGGAGGAAAGAGCTAGGAGGTTGGAATTTTATGTTTAAGTTACGCACCCCTATGGGACGTGACACGAAGCTTTTGAACAAAATCGTCCAAAGAGTACTATTAGTACTTTAGTGATCCACTTTTTCAGTTTTTTTTCGATTTTCTCTAAATTCGCTCCAACGATTTTTTTTTTTAATTCAAAAATCAATTATTTTTTAGATTCTCTTTAAAATGTATATTCTCATTTTGTCATTTAAATTTTTTGAAGACCACTTTACTCTTGTACTTCATAGAAAAGATAGGAGAAATGGTTGCCATGGTAACAAAATATAAATATTTTCCCATACTTATAAATTTTACATCTTGAAATTCGAATGTACCGTACTGTCGGAAACTAAATATATGTCGACACAAAAAATCTGGTGTGACAAGCAGAGTACACAACTTTCGATTACCGAAGGTAAGAGAAAGTTGTGTGCTGTGCACCAGTCACACCAGATTTTTTTTTTTTTCAAAAAAGACAGAAAGGAAGATTTTCTAAAATTTTGAGATTTGTATAGAAACTTGAAAAATATGAAATGAACTTCAAAATCCAGAACTTGATTTGCAAATAATAAATGTATTTGAATAAATATTTTTATTTATGTTATCTCGGGAAACCCAGCAAAGAATTAAGAAATTATTTGAAAACTAGTTGTACAAAACTTGTTTCATCTGTACAGTATTTATCCAATAATAAATTAATTCTCAATATACATTCCATCAAACCTTAAAATTCGAATTGAAAAAAAAAATCCCATGATTCTATTTTTTTAATAGAATAATCTCTGAATCTATTCCATTTCTAATGATTCACTGAAGAGATTCTTACACACTCATAGATGATTATTATGAAAAGGATTCTCTTTCAAGGAAAAAAGTCGCGACAAGAATCCGGATATTTTACTCTTAGTCGTGTATAAATAATTAATTCGGATATGATTAAAATTTAAGCGAATTTATATATCAAAGAAGATAGATAGATTCTTCTAAGAAAATCTCGACTTCGAATGTTTGATATGCATGCATCCAATGATTTTCTCTAACAAGTAAGAGAAATAAAAAGTTAGAAGCAAGAGTGAGAGCATCTATAAAAATAAACTACAGTAGCCGAAACTTAAGAACATGATCATTCTGTTTAAACAATTTGTTCCATGTGTTTCCACAGACCAATGTTAAAAACTTATTATAAATACTACATAGGTAGAGTCCGGTGGCCTGCTTCAAAAGGAAGCAAGGGCACCAATGCACTCAATAGGTTGGAGATCCTGGGATCGATTCCCGGATTTCATGGGACCAACATATAAACAATCTCAAAAATTGTAAATAATATATGCCTACTTAGAACTAGACTAGTCAAGTCTGAATCGAGGCATTTAATATCAAAATACATTAATATCTTATTCAAATATATTGTTATCAAAAATTATTTAATTTAATCAAGTTAATTGAAATATCTACTTAGTTTAAATGGCATGAGTTGACAAAGAAGAGTTACAAAATAATTTCTTATGTTGAATTTTCTACTGTATTGAAGAAAGAAACTAAGGAGCTTTTAACAAAGTTTTGAGACCCTGAGGGACGAAATTGAAGTATGAACGACGATAATAGAGTTCCAAAGATGGAAAAAGACATACCATGTTTTGAGGTTTTCTTACTATAAATCTTTCACCTACCCAAGTAAAAAATATTAATATTTTCTTTGATGAAATTTGAAAAAGTTTTAAGTAGCCTAAATAATAGAGATAATATAACTAAGAAGGGATGGAGATTTCAGCCAAATTAGAATGCATCAGGTACAATAAAACTCTCAGAATTCGGCCTAAATTCTTTGTCTATCTTGAGAGTCCCAAGCTCTGAAGATGGCTTTAACCAAGACCGAAATGTCAGAATAGAGGAACTAATAACTGAAGTATATCTATAGAAGTCGTACAACCAGAGGTTTACTTTTCTTAAAAAACTTTTTGCAGATTCGAGATGCAAGGTGAAGAAATAAAATTAAAAATTTTTATTTATCAGGATTTATTAGTGCTGACGACCAACTGAAAAAAAGTTTTTTAAGCAAAGTAAACCTCTGGTTGTACGGCTTCTATAATATATTCTTGCGCTGTTTCGTCTATTGAAGTATATCTAGCTGCCATTCTTTTAACGATTATCCAACTATAAAATTTACCCCCCCCGCCGCCGGCGCCCGAGCCCCGCCAGCAGCCGGGGCGGCCGGGCGGAGAAGCGAGGGGGCCCCGGCGGGCCCAAAAAAAAAAGAACAGAGAGCCCCAGGAGCGAGAACAAAATAAAAAGACTTTAAAAAGACCAACCAAAGGGTTCCATAACTAAGGTAAAGCAACATTGCAAAAAACACAAAAGGCAAGCAGTAGACAAACAAAACGGCAGAAAAAAAACAAAAAAAAAAGAAGGACAAAAAACAAAAAGAAAAGCAACAACAAAAAACAAAAAAAGAGGAGAAATAAACAAGGACAGACAAAGGAGGGACGCTTAATAGAAAAAACAACCCGACAACATAAGTTGTTCATTGGTATATATATAAATTTTAACGTTCTAAACAAGTTTCGAATAACGAGCCTAAAATTTTATAAATTTGCCACAATTAGCGAAAACAAAAAGCAAAGACAAGGAAAATAAAATAAAAAAAAGGACAATAAAAACAAACAAAAAACTAAAAAAAAAAGACGGGGAAAAAACCCAAACAAAAAAACAAGTAATTTTATAAAAAAACGAAACACAAAAAAACTAAACCGATTATTAAAAGTTTTACAGAACAACACAAGCAACTGTCCAACTAAAAAATAACACAAGGCAACCTGTCAGAGAATTTATAAAAAAATGAAGGACACAAATAAACTCCAAAAGTATAATTGGAGAACAATAATAGGGATCAGCTTTAGCAGGTAAAAAAACAAAAAAGCCTAAAGGAAAAACTTATTAAGCGAAAACGAAAAGAACATAAATTTGCTAAAAAAGAACAAAAAGAAAAAAGTAAAGAAATTAAAAAAAAAAACAGGCCTGAAGAGGGGAACCCACCGAAACCGCAGCCGGCCGCTGCAAAAAAGCGAAAAAAAAAAAACCTTTATAAAAAACGACCTAAAACCTTGGCAAAAACGCAAAAACCCGCAAAACACAAAAAATTTACATCTTGTAATAATAGGAGTAAGGTAATGAAAATCTTTAAAATGGCCTCAATTTTGCAGCAAATATTCACGTTTTTTAACATTGCAAGTGGAATTTCTCCACGAAAATGAATGATATTCGCAGAACTGAGAATGCCATTAGAAAACATACTAAAAGAAGAAGTTTTTGTGAAATCTGTCAATCTCAGGTTTAAAAATTATTATTGTAGGAGGAAAATAAAATTTTTCAAAATCTAGCGATTTAAAATTTTTTTAAATGTCGAGTAACCTTATCAATAATAGGTTTAAAATCTATTATCGCAAGGTATTCTTCATTAAGATTTGATGACCTTTTCAACGATGTTTTCAAATTTGCTGTGCGGGCAATAGTTTAGGAAATACGACCGTAGTTTTGAAAAAACTCGACTTTTTTGGAAAAAACACAAAAATTGAGGTAGCGACCAAACTGTTGAGAATTGGACCAGAGTGAAAAAGAACTTTTTTGTCGCTTTCGAGGTCTAGAATCACCTCCCAGAGTTTGTCGACTTTATCCTGTTACACCCTGTATAGACTACGAGAAATGAAAATTAATTTTTATTAATTAGAATACTAAAATAAAGTTCCTTCAATTTTCTGATATTTTGGAATATAAGTAAAATGGAGTATAAAAAAAATTCTTATCTTTAAAAATATTTATTGATAAAAAAATGAGTAGGAGAGTAAGATTCCTTTATTTTTGGGATGATGAGTAAGTTATTATAAAGAAATAAGAATTATCATTCGTTTGTTTTCCTTTAAAAATAATTTAGATGAATAATTTGAATAAAAATTCCTTAAAATCAGGAAAATTGGCAATTTATAATAAAACAATTTATTTTAATGTCAAATGCTATTTATGATACTGGCATGTTTGGTAATGAGGAATTAATAGTTTTCCAAAAAAAAAAAATAAAACATTTTGGAAGGTTCAAAACCGCGAAAGCAAGGCGCCATTTAAACCACGAAATTTTTTGTCTTTCGACATCTTCAGACCACAATTTAAAGATAATCCGCCCAACTTTATAAAATACGTAGATACGCCTCTTAAACGAATTAAGATAAACATTTAAACCACGAAATTTTTTTTTTTGCCTTTCGTAATTTAGAGGAGATTCCGACGACAATTTAAAGATAATCCACCCACCTTTATAAAGTACGTAAATACTTTAAAAAATTGTTTTTCTAATGACGTTCATATATTAATATAATAATAAAATTACCATCGCAAGTCTAAAATTCAAGTCATTTTAAAGCAATGATGTCAAACCCCCTGTCCACGATAATTTTATAAACTTGATGAAAATTAAATGAATAAAAAATCATTTAAAAAGAAATTGAATTTTTTTTTACTTTGGCTGCTTATTTCTTTCATTTGTATTAATTGAAATCGACAATCACTATGGCATCAAGCCAAAAACTTTTTCCTTCAAATGTGGCTTATGAAAATAATGAAAAAGTTGAACATTCTCGTAGTAATTATATTGAAAATATAAATTTATTACAAATAACAATGTCAATCCAGCTTTTCAGCTGCAGAGGTCATTAAGATTGTAAAAATTTTTTTTTAATAATATAACCAATACTGATGACTACCGAGGGACGTTCCACACGCTTGGTTTTCAGAAAACCATTCAAAAGATAAACGAAATTTAAGGAATCTTGAAAAGATTAATAAAACTTTAGTACTTTCCACCACGGATTAATAAGAAGAAAGAATTTCATTAAACTTATTGTTAAAAGGGTAATAGTACTTTTTTTTAGTTTTTTTCATTAAAATTTACTTTATCAATTTTGAAACATATCAACGGCAAGACAGGATGGATGAGAAGACCAGTCCCGTCTGCCTGGGGTAAAGAGATGGAGTTGGCACTTCAAGGGGTTGGAAGCTGATCGTGCTCATCCTGAGCCAACAAATAGGATTGGGGAAGCGAAAACTTGCTTGACAGATGACCAGGAGATCCAGTGTATTGCACAATTAAGAAGGAAAAAGCTGCCTCTTTTATCTTGAGAAGGTCGCGAAATGCAAAAAGCCCTCGAAAGACAGGTAAGACTTTATTATATCATATTCGGCAACACAAAAGTGAAATCGATCACACAAAACCAAAAAAAGTTTAAGAGGAAAAAAACACAAGCACTCATAAATAGGAAATGAAGTTTTTTTTTCAAATAGGCCTATATAAAAAAAAAAGATTATTTAGAATTCTGTGATGATGCAATAAACATCAGTTTATGAATTTGTTAATTCTGTTTAAACTAGGTTTGATTGTTTTTCGTAAATAGCGGCAACCACAACCTTTAAGCCTTGTAAATAAATGTTCATTCCAAGGTATCTATAAAAAAATGAGAAAATTAGAATTGCTTTATTAAATTATTGAATGACCTCGGGCTTAGTGTAATTGGTAGCGTGCCTACCTACTATACCGAACGCCGCGGCTTCGGACCCCGCGAGTCGGATCATTTTATTTAAGCAAATGGCTTAAATAGAAATGCCTGGACCCCCAATAGATATATCAATAATTAACGGTTATCGTAAAGTTAAAAAAAAAAATTAAATGGCCTAAGTTGCCGAAAAGAATGTGTGAATGTGTGTGTGAGTGTGACTGTGAATGAGAAAAAAAATGTGTTTAAAAAAAAAGTATTCAATTGTTGAGTTAAGTTCTTTAACTTACTTTGTAGACTGCTTCTTTCGGCTCAACGAGGGCTCCATCCTAAATCTAATTCTAAAATGCAGGTCCTCTTCTTTCTTGAGACGGTCGCGATACGCGGAACACTCCCGAAAGGCAGGTAAGCCTTCATCAAATCAATTCGGAACGATACAAAAGACGGTCGCGATACGCGGAACACTCCCGAAAGGCAGGTAAGCCTTCATCAAATCAATTCGGAACGATACAAAAGACGGTCGCGATACGCGGAACACTCCCGAAAGGCAGGTAAGCCTTCATCAAATCAATTCGAAACGAAACAAAATACGGTCGCGATACGCGGAACACTCCCGAAAGGCAGGTAAGCCTTCATCAAATCAATTCGGAACTATACAAAAGGTTTCGTTTAGTTGGCCTGAAGAAACTCGTCGATCTCGTCGCCCCCACTCCCACCCTAACCATCTAAAACAAAACAAGAAATAAAAGATTAGTCTCTATGATTTATAATGAGAATAGATTTTAAAAGCTCTTTAACTTACTTTGTAGACTGCTTCTTTCGGCTCAACGAGGGCTTCATCCTAAAAACTAACCTATCCCACACTATCTATGACCGGGACGGCCATCTAATTCTAAAATGCAGGTCCTCTTCTTTCTTGAGACGGTCACGATACGCGGAACACTCCCGAAAGGCAGGTAAGCCTTCATCAAATCAATTCGGAACGATACGGGGAAAACGCGCCCATAAACCCAAGGAAAGGTTAAGTGGAAATAGAATAAAACAGATCGATTAATCTCCGCCGACCTGCCTAAACCATGTCATTTAATAGCGAGCTAAAATAGAGCGGAGGTAATTGATCTGATAATCATTCACGAGTTAGGAAGGAAGCCCGGTCAATACAATACTGAAGATCCCCCTTGATTGCTCATCTCAGAAACAGAATGACGTTATTCAAGATGCATGCTGAAAAAAAAGAACCCTAAAAGCTAACAACATTCTATACGAACTCCTAACATCTTGAATATTAACTCACTCTGTCCTGTAACAACCAAGGCCCAGAACTCAGCACTGACTGACAGAGCCCCGGAGAAAGAGAAAACACTCTTTCTCTCAAATACGCGAAGGGAATAAAGGAATTCTCCTAGTCCTCTAAGACACCGTTCAAAAACGAATTGATCCTCTGCTGGGAGCCCTGCCTAACTAAAAGGGAAAGAACAACAACACCCTATGCCAGTACGAGGGGCAATTCGCAATTGACCAGCATCCAAGTGAACGTCAGAGAATCCCCACACAGAAGGTCTAAACACCCCCATAAATATATAAATGTGTGAGTGTAGAGATTTTCTAATTATTTGTATCGCCCTCTATATAGAATCTGTCTTTTGCTAGATAATCCATCCATTACCTTGAGAAGCCCAAATTCTAAACTCTGAAATGGAAGAATTATATGTATTATTAACATCCTATCCATGCACCTATGTGAAAATATTCTAAAATGTTTAGGCGGATTTAAGATTTAAATAAAATTTTGAAAATTCTCTATCTAACTCACTCTACGCCCACGTAAATATTCATACAGACTTTTACAGTATGTAGCTGCAATACTCAGGAATCAGCCGTAGAGATTGCCTTGATGACACGGTCGGCCTTCAAATTTTCCTCTCATCAGCACTGGTGGTATCTTCAATGCTTTATGATGTCAAATCTCGAAGGCGATTAGTCGAACTCTGAAAGAAAAAAAAATTAATTATTTTGTTTTAAGGTATTTTTCTACATCCTTTACACCCCTGTATACCCCAGACCCAATGAAAATTTCGATATATCAGAACTTTGAGTTATTTAATCTTTGCTTCCTGAACAAAAAAAGCAAATTATAAAATATTACGCTCCCTATTCGATGCTTGAGTAAGAATCCCGATAAAGGGAACCTTTCAACTTCTTGAAAAAGGATGAAAGTTTGCCACCGAAACGTCGAAAAAGTAGAAAGATAAAAATTTCATTTCGTTTCGTGAATTTGTATCCCATTATAATCGTATAACTTAGATTAAACATTTAAATAGTGATTCTATAAGAGATCGAGATCATTTCCCTCCTCTTTAAAGTTTCCTAATACCGATGCATTTTATTATGTATTTCTCGTAAATGTTTTTATACCATTCTATATTTCAACTCTTAATGAACAAATCAAAACATAAATTATAAATCTACTTACCAAAATGAAGAACTTGTAGAGAGTAGCATCCCTGAAGCCCAGGCGATGGCCGGCGAGGCATGCATTGCTCTGGCACCTGAGTCGAAGGCAGAGGGTGTGCAAGCAGAAACCTGCCTCCTACTGCCAAAAAAGAGAGAAAGGAACAAAGAGAATTAGAAAACTTTTCATATATACAGATTCTACATTTAATAGACAACTAAGAATATTTATTTTTTGAATATTTCCTATCTTGGTGGCGAAGGCGAATTTAATGATTCAGAGAGTGTCAAAGTGAAATTCAAAGATTCGTGGAAAAAATGGTATTTTATATTTTCTAACTATAAGGCTAAACGGCTCTCCCCCCCCTCCCCTCTCCAACCCCGGCTCCATGGGAAAAATCAGGGAGCAGCGACTCCCGACTGAATGTTTATTTATTTAAACGTACATTTATTTTTGCTTGAGAATTTGTATAATTTTAAGATTAATAAATTTAAAGATTACTTTTTTATTTTGGTTAATTTAATTTAAATATTTATTAAAAAAAAAAAAAAAAAAAAAACAGCGACGCCCGCGTCAGGCGGGCTTCAACCTCTTCACGCCCTGATTCGCGTTTCAGAAAATTGGGAGAGAAAAGTAAAGTATAGAAAGTTTGAATTTATTTTTCAAAAAAGATTTTTGCCCAAAATCTTTACTTTTAATAATTTTAGAAATAATAACACACAAAACAATTTAAATAAAAATAGGAGAAAATATTTTTTTTAATAAACTAGCATTTTTGTCAATAATAGATGAAAAATGGGGACGCCTTACTCACCCCTTTGTTAATATAATACTTTGCTTTTATAAATATCTATCTGTATATCCTAATGAAGTTTACTTAGTCAAATGAGGAAAAAAAGAAAATTTAATTAAATAATTCTTTTTCATTTGAGAGGTTTAATTATTATAATTAATTGGCTTTCATTGTTCATAATGAGACAGAAACCTCATCAGAGCGTTTCAGACAGACAAATGGACATTAATGAATTATATAAACATGTAGAAAGTGTAGATTTTATTTTCTTACACTAGTTGAAAAAATAAATTAAAAGCATTTAAATTCCTATTTTATACTCCAATTATTTTATTTTTAATTTATTTATGACTTATTTTAAAAACAAATATTTTTTTCTTGAATGTTACTTGATAACTTAAAAGCTCAAAAATATATTGGGAATAAAAAAAATTTTGAGGGGTGGATCTATTGCCCTTCCTAGATACGCCTCTGTATTTATAGACCTCTAAGTCTTGACAAAAATTTGTCCCTCCTTCCTAAGAAAAAACTTAAAAAAAAAAACAACGAACTTATCACATATAGATTGCTACTCACTAAGGCCATGCATTTTTAAGTAATATACAGTATATATTTGAATAATTTGCGATATTACCACTCTATATAATGAATATTAGGAATTTATTCTTTAATTTCTTCAAGGAATTTAGCCAAACATTAAAGAAGAGAGAGCGGGGCGAAATATTTTGTGGGGTCATATAATTGAATACGAGCTGAAACAATTTCTTCAAATAATTCAATTAAACGAGTGATTCCAAGTATTCATTACATAGACATCACATAACAAAATCCTCTGTGTGTGTGTGTATATATATATATATATATAAAATATTTTTTTAAAAAAAAAAATTTTTTTTTTTTATATTTTTTTTTATTTATTTTTTTTTTTAATTTTAAAATTAAATATAAATTTTTTTAAAATATTTTAAAAAAATACTATTAATTAAAAATTTAAAAAATTTTCCGTTCTTAACTCAATTTTCAATTTTTTGGTTTTACACACCATTGATAAAGGGTCATATAGTCTAATGTGTATATTTATATTTTGGTCTCTGAAAGTGTTTTTTGATAATATTAATAATTTTATGGCTCATCACTTTTTTTTTTTTAATTATTTTTAGAACAAAGAAAACAAATCTTTCAGGTGACGATTGAATAGAAAAAAAATAATTTGAGATGTAAGTAGATAAAATGTTGGGAAAGTTATTTTTTTTCCTGGTAATTTCATACAAATTTAATTTTTCTAAGAATGTCTTTTTTTTACTCGATGTGTCTATTCAATATTGACTTAAACCATAGCAATTCTGGCCAGGGGCGCCGGAACGAATTTGAATCAGGGGGGGCAAAAAATTTTTTTTTTAGAAAATTAAAATAATTTAATATGTTCAAATAGTATAAACACAAAACAAATCTGCTATAAAACTTTAAAAATTTTAAATAAAATCACAATTTTAAATAAAATCACAATTTTAATAAAATTAAAATTTTAAAAAATTTGGTAGTGATTTTATCAAAAATTTTTGGAAAAAATTTGGAAAAAAATGAATTTTTTACTCTTTTAATTTTTTTAATTTAGAAGATTTTATTTTTCAAAAGTAAAAATGTATCATTTTTAAAAATAAATGAAATAAAAGAAGAAATTTTGCCCCCCCTCTGTCCCCCCCCCTATAGGATGCCGGGGGGGGGCAATGTACCCTTGCCCCCCCAGTTCCGGCGCCTATGATTCTGGCCCTAAGTGCTTGATTTATATTGCATATATAGATATTTTATTACTTCAGAATTTGAATAATATTTATTAGATATTTACATCTAATAGAATACATTTGCTGCTAATGACTTTTGATTAATTTCATTCATAATAATAAAAAAAGGTGTCTGGGAATAGGCCTAAATATTTAATAAATATTATTCAAATTATGATATAAAAAATAGGTAGAATCATAGGCTAAAAATTATTTAATAAATTGGTTTGAATATTAATCTCTTATTCAATTATATAGATCTCAAAAATTATTTAATAATTAATGAGAATGCATTCCATCAATGGTTTATGTCAATATTGGAAAGATAATATTTTAAGAGAGAAAGAGAGAGACATTCTTAATTAAAAAAAAATTCACTTTCTCAATATTCCATCAAGGCATCTCATATCAGGAATATAGGGTGATGACTTGATGCTTTGCTCTGATAGCCATAAAATTAAGAATAATTCCTAAAACACACTCACATAGAGTCAAATATAAATTTATAAATATATAATTAGCTTATATGATTCAATATAATGCATTTTGGGGATCTATTCTTTAATTATTTGAAAGAATTGAGCCAAGAATTTTTGTCTGGGATCAAATAGATAAAGTTTTTGAAAATCTAGATAGCCAAATTCCTTCAGATTTCTAATATTCATTATATAGAGAAGGGACATTACATTAAACTAATTAGGTAATTGTATATATATATGCAAGACCTGTGAGAAGTTTTAAGGGTTCCTAAAGAGAGAGCCATTCTGATCATTTATTAATTAAATTTACAGAATTTAAACTATCAGGGAAAAATCTAAATAATATAATAAAAAAAAAAGAAATAAACATTACTTACCAGTCTGAATGCCAGCTGGAAAATTTTCCTTTTTATTTGATTTTTATTGCAGTAAGAAAATATCAATTGGAAGTTGGATGACTTAATCACTATAAAAAAGAAAAAAATATTTAATTATTAATAGAACATTTAATATTTTATTAAAAAATAGTTAATAAATACCTTTAATAGTTCATTCGAGCTTCATCGCCTCGCTTAGGGGACTCAAAGGGATCACGATGATCGAACACGAAATGGAAATCAGAATGAATTCCCAATTTCACCTATAATAAATCACTCTATTATTTTTTAATAATTATTTTGATGTTTGAAAAGAAATTTCGTGAATGTCAAATACCAGGAATAATTTTCTTCCCATGAAAATGAGATGTGAACATCATCCTCTTCATCGACGTTAATCGTTTAATAAAAATATCGAGTTGAAATGATTTGATTAATTTCAAACAATATCTGAAATTGAAAATATTCTTTGGATTAGATTAATTAAAAGAATCATTTTGAGAAAATATAAATATTCAACTTACATGAAAAAATAATTATTAGCTGAGAAATGTCAAATTTTTATCATTGAAATTTTCATCCATCTCATGACCGATTTTAAAAATTTTATATTCATTTTGAAGCTCGTTTAATATAGAATAAATATCAATAAATGGTTTGTATTAAAATGATTTAAATAATATGGATGATTTAAGATTAATAATTCACAAGACGGCATGCATGGGTCTACTTGATTTGGAGGGATCAAAGATAATAGAAAAGAGACGCGAGCTGCGCATGTCCAAGCAGGCAAGCAAAGAGAATAAAAAAAGGAGACTTCATTAAAAATTAAATATATTGCGTATTAATTTTAAATATATTTTCAATAATTAATTTAGCCTATTATTTATTTTAATTAAATATTATTATTTATAGTAATAAATAAAATAGTTTATATTATTAATATTAAATAATAAAATTTAGGATTATATATAATTTTCATTTTTATGAATTAAAAAAAAATCTGGTGTGACTGGCGCACAGCACACAACATTCGGTAAGAGAAAGATGTGCACCGTGCCTATCACATCAGATTATTTGTGTCGAGATATATTTTGTTTCCCATAGCAAACTTGACCACAGAGACGTACTGAGACAATTTGGGGCCTGGAGCGTCTCTAGAAGAGGGGCCCTATATACATTTCTTACCAGATATGTATATTACACCAGATTAAAAAAAAAAATGCCTTCATTCTAAGCGCCATCTCCCCCACTCCTTTTTGAATTCACCCCGTTTTTCAAGGAGAAAGGGACGCCATCTACCAAGAGTCTCTGGTCCTGGTCAGTTGGCTTTCACGCGCCAATTATTTACTGCATATTCGCGTTTTTTATTAAAAAGTTTTTTTTTTTATTTTGTGATAATTAGTGCTCATCAGTGTTTTAATTAGTGCCTTGGATAATGGATTATTCGTCATGTTTCTTCGTCTTCGTCTCACACTGCGGGGTCGACTCAAAAATATTATTAATGGTAGGTTATTTATAATATTTATTTTAATTACTCTCACTCTCTCTATATTCTCTTTTAAAATTGTGTATCTTAAAATTTTCTAACATATAAATTTGTATTTGATAAAAATCCAATTTCTTATTTTTTTATTATTATATAAAATCATTTTAACAATTCGTTATTAAAATAGATTTCTAAGAATATACATTTTACTTGGAACCAAAGGTATTCTTGGAACTTGATTATTACGTGCATAAAAGAATCAAATCATTCAACAAGCTTGTTATTTATATATTTATTGAAAGGTATATTTTAATTTAGTTTGTTTTTTGTTAGGCGGTTATAATTAAATAATAAAGTTAATAGGTGCTGATTCGAAATCTAATTTTCCTTATTATTTTTCTACACTAAATTTTTTCATATCAATCCATTCCAGTGAGGATATTGTCATGGTTAAACAGAGGCGTACCGAGACAGTTTGGGGGCCTGGGGTGTCTCGAGAAGAGGGGGCCTCGCAAGTCAAGTGCGGATCCAGAGGTGTTTCTCCGTGTGGGGGGGGGGATCTGGTGTGACTGGTCGCACAGAACAAAATTTTTTCTTAATTTCGGTAATTTAAAGGCGCATTCTGTACTTTTTTGCCAGAATATAAATACAAATCAAAATTTTAAGTTTTAATTTTTAAAACTTTACATTAAAAATATATTTTTTTTTTTGAAAAAAGTATTTTTTTTTTTTCAAATCTCGGGGGGGGAGGTAATTACCCTCTTCCCCCCCCTTTATCCGCCCTTGACGCGAGTACGGCAAAATTGTTATCGTAGGATCGTGAGCGGTGCGGTGGCAGAGGGTGGGAGGGAAAGGGCGCCACAGTATTAGTGCCTAGTCGGCTCTAACACGTAAATCGGGCCCTGGATTCATTCGAAAAAAAAAAACACACTAACATCTCAAAAAAAAAACTTGTGTGCGTTTATTCTCTTCTGTTAAAAAGAGAACGAATTTCGAGGATGATTGAGCAAAAATTCACCACTTATGGCTATCTAACTAGTTATATCGTATGATCGAGATTCATATCAAAGGTCGTTCTGTAATGCATTTGATTAATATGATTTATTCGTACAGCTTAGTATCCCTTTTTCTGCACCTTTTAAAATTCATTTAATAAATTTTTGTTTTCACCTAAATTCAAATGACTAATGGAAAGCTATTTAAAAAAATATAATAATAAAAAAAAAACTTTTATTTTATCAAATAATACAACAAAAATAGAGAGATGGGAAAATATTAAACAAAAAAACACATTGATTAAAAAATAAAAATAATTAAATAAACCAACGACGAAGGTGAGGGGCAAGGGGGCGGGGGAGGGGGATATTAGAAAGCGAAGTGAATGAATAAAAAGGTATTAATTCTAGAATTTAGATGTAATAAATGGATGCAATGGATTTTATTTATAATTAAAAAGTTTTCTTTTTACTTTCTCTTACCTCTGTATATATGTTAATATATATAGAGAGAAAGTATTGGAATCATGTCAAAAATTCGATGTCGAGATTTTGATGGATATACACGTTTTGAGGTCCCCTGAATCCAAAAAAAGTGGTTTTCGAGACATGGTCTGACTAGGGTTTGGACACCGGTGGAAACCGAAACCGGTATACCGGTTTTTTTGGCTAATTTTCAAAAACCGAGAAACCGAGTTTTTCCCGAAAAACCGAATTCGGTTTTTTTTTTTAAATTTTTTTCTTCATTAATACTTGTATTCAAATTTATAAATTAACCCGTGATCCATGGCTCAGAGAGAAGATATTACAATAGCTTCTAGTAGCTTGGGGTTTCGGGTTCGCTTCCCGTTCCAAGCGAGAAAAATTTATTTCATTTGAATTGGCTATTAATCATTTGAAATAAATAGGGATGGGGTCTAAATGGCCTTAGATGCCGAAAAAGACCTTGGACAAATAAAATAAAAAAAAATTATAGATTATTTATATTTTTTTCTCCCATTTTCTAATACTTAAATAATCTATATATAATAATAGCGGAGCGTCGGTCTATCCGTCCGTCTGTCTCGCTCTGTTTGGCCAACTTTCCGTTGGAATTTTGAAACCGAATTTTTGCAGTCTTATAGAGGACGTTATGGAGAGTCCAGGAAAAATACTCGGGTCCCGAAATTCCTAAAATTTTTTGAGTTATTAATTCAGAAAGTTACGATTTCTTCCATAGGAAATGTATAGAGAAATTTATGTATTTTTTGTATTCTATGAATGTAAACAAATCCTCAAGCAGGCACTGGATCAGAATAGTAGTAATAATAATTTTTTTTGGGTTCGGATCCCAGGCAGTCCGATGATTTTATTTAAGCCATTTGGAGTGGCAGGCAGGGGCGCGGTTATTAAAAAATAATTCTATAAAATTTTGCTTTGAGTATTTTTTTATTTTTTTCCTTGATTTACATTTGAAAAACCGGTTTAAGTTCGGTGTTCCGCTTTGTGAAAAACCGAAAAACCGGTTTTCAAAATTTTCCGGTTTTTTCCAAACCCTAGGTCTGACTGTGTGTCTTTTGAACAAAATATCTCAAGAACGAAAAGAGAGAGTTGAAAATTTTTATTTAAGTTAGGTACCCCCATGTGACGTGACACGAAGCTTTTGAACACAATTAGCCAAAGAGTACTAGTACTTTACTGATGTAATTTTTCTTTTTTTGTTTTCGATATTCTCTAAATTTGCTCCAACGATTTTGATTAAAATTCAAAAATCAATTATTATTTTTTTTAGATGCTCTTTAAAATGGATATTCTCATTTTGCTCTCAAAATTGTTTGAATAAGATAAAGTTACGTACTGTGCTGGTCATACCAGATGTTTTTGTGTCGAGATATTTTTATTTTCCTTTAACGCCTTAGTTCCAAACTTGACCATTTGCATTTCATAAGTAAAAATCTGGTGTGACTGATCGCACAGCACACAGCTTTCTCTTACCTTTGGCAATCGAGAGTTGTGTTCTGTGCTTGTCACATCAGATTTGTTGTGTCGACATTTATTTTCCACTGATTTATTAGAATTCAAGATATACAATTTATAAACATGGGAAAATATTTATATTTAAAAGAGCATCTAAAAAATAATTGATTTTTGAATTTTTAAGTTGGTGCAAATTTTGTAGAAAATCGAAAAAAAAAAACGGGGGGGGGGGGGATAAATAACAATTTATTGGGAACCACCATTTTTCTTGTGTAAAAATTAAATATCAATTAAGACGTTTGTCTCAAGCCTTCTCCTCTTCCATAACTACGTGGGGAAGGAAATTATAGGTCCTGAACCCCCCCCCCCACCCTTAATAAATTTCTGGCTACTATATCCTCTTATAAATATTAATCGATAGTTGGTATTATTGAATTTTCGTTTGAGAAAATGCAATTTCCCTGGGGAGAAAGAGAGACACACGACTTTTTACATTGCCCCTACGCACTTACTCTACTTTTTTTTTTTTGCTTTTATTGAATCGTCTTCAAAGACATGAGTGGTTTATGTACTCTGGTCACGAGTCTGTTTGGACAACGCACAACGGCTGACCGAAGATCGCCGCTCGCTCCTTCTACTTTTATTATAAAGGGAAGAAAAAATTGTATTAAGAGCACCTGTTGGTGTTCACTAACACACACACACACACATCATCCATTCTCTAATTATCAATATATATATAATAGCGGAGAGTCCGTCTGTCATGCTCTGTTTGACCAACTTGCCCTATTTTCTTTTAGAGGAAATTATGGGGAGTCCCGGAAAAATACTCGGGTCCCGAAATTCTCAAAAAATTACAGAAAATGCAGAATTTATTTGCCCATTGGAAATCATTGAGTTTTGACTGAAACTATGAAAAATTAAAGCCAATTAAAATTAATTAAATAATTAATTCTCTCAAATGGAAAATAATAAAAATTATTTAAATAAATTTTTATTTTTTTTACTTTCTCTTACCTATATGTATATGTTATGTATATATAGAGAGAAAATATTGGATTCATGTCAAAAATTCGATATCAAGATTTTGATGGATATACACGTTTTGATGTCCCCTGAATCAAAAAAGTCGTTTTCGCGACATGGTCTGTCTGTGAACAAAATATCTCAAGAACGAAAAGAGCTAGGAAGTTGAAATTTTATATTTAAGTTAGACACCCCCTGGGACTTGACACGAAGCATTTAAACAAAATCGGCTAAAGAGTATAGTACTTTACTGGTTCAGTTTTTCAGTTGTTTTTTTTTCGTCAAATTTTAATTCAAAAATCACTTAGATATTCTTTAAAATGTATATTCTCATTTTGACATTTGGAAATTTTCTAAAGACCCCTCACTCATGTACTTCATAGGAAAGATAGGAGAAATGTTTGTTATGGTAACAAAATATACAATATTGGAGCCGGGAGGAATAAAACCAGCGTTGTCGAACACCTTTACACTTTTATTCTAAGCAGACGTTTCGGTGACCATCTTCAGTGCAAATGAAAGTTTTTAAGGTGTCCCTGTCATTGGCACTGAAGATGGTCACCGAAACGTCTGCTTAGAATAAGTGTAAAGGTGTTCGACAACGCTGGTTTTATTCCTCCCGACTCCAATCTCACATACCCAGCATACAATTTAATTTAAAAATATAAAATATTTTCCCACACTTATAAATTTTACATCTTGAAATTCGAATGTACCGTACTCTCTGAAACTAAATATTTATCGACATAAAAAATCTGGTGGGACAAGCTCTGAACACAACTTTCAATTATCGAAGATAAGAGAAAGTTGTGTGCTGTGGCAACCATCACACCTGATTTTTTTTCTTAGAGAGATCAGGTATGGGACTCTTGATTGGATCAAGACAGACAGACGGACACTTCTCCATTATACATATACATGTATATAGATCTTTTTTAATATAATATGGTAGTATTTTTTATTAAGCCAGATATGTGTTTTTATTATTAAATACTTGAAATTAAATGACTGAAAAATTGCGGCACTTTATTAGATTAAGAAAAAGCGAGGGTCCGTCGCGGGCGGGCCTGAGCCAGCTGATCAAATAATTAACTACATCTTGATTTAAGCAGTCAAAACGTTTTTTTTTTTTTTTTTTTTAATTCTTTTTGAAATTACAAATGTCCCAAACCAAGTGATATTGATAGTAGATTATTTTTATTTCCATGATTTGATGTCTTGTCACTTGCAGGTATCCCTCTCTCTTTCTTCTTCATTATATTTAGATTTAAATTGAAATATAAGCATATTGAATAGGTATACAGGCCTGCCTATCCAACAACTTCCTTCCTCTTCTCCCCCCAATTCATTTCTTAATAGAAGAAACAAGATCAATATATATATCAGTGAAAATAACTTCAAACAACTTATTATCATCAGCATACTGGATATGAGAAGAGAGATGGATTGATGTCACTTTGAAAAAAAAAAAAAATACAACAACAACAACAACAAACAACCTTTAAATGGGATTAAAAATAAAAAATAAAAAATCTGGTGGAAAGGTCGCACAGCACACAACTTTTTCGAACCTTCGGTAATCAAAAGTTGTGTTCTGTGCTTGCCACATCAGATTTTTTTGAGTCGAGATATATTTAGTTTCCGCCTATATATTAGAATCCAAGATATAATTTTTTTTTTTTTTTTTTTAAACATTCACACTTTTTTCTCATTCACACTCACATTCACACAGTCTTTTCGGCAACTTAGGCCATTTAAGACTTTTGACGATAACCGTTAATTATAAAAATATCTATTGGGGGTCCAGGCATTTCTATTTAAGTCATTTGGTATCCAAATGACTTAAATAAAATCATCGGACTGCCTGGGGTCCGAACCCGCGACGTTTGGTATAGAAGGTAGGCACGCTACCAACTACTCCAAGCCCCGTGGGCGATGTAAAATTTATAAACATGGGAGAATATTTATATTTTGTTACCATGGCTAACATTTTTCTCCTATCTTTAGTATGAAGCACATGAGTAAAGGGTGCTTCCAAACAATTTTCGGGGCAAATTGAGAATTTACATCAGTGATTCCCAACCTGGGGGGGATCGCCCCCCAAGTGGGCGATTTGGGTTATCAGGGGGGCAATAAATAAGCGGGGGGCGACGAGTATTCAAATGGAGAAAAAATTATTAGTTTACTAAAATTTTAAAGAATAAAAAATCAAAGAGAAAAAATCTCTAATTTACAGGATGGTCAGAAAAGAAGAGGAGAAAATATTATCATAAAAAAATAACAGTCTGACTTTCAACAGAAAACGTTATCTGAGCAAGGGCGGATCCAGAGGTGTTTCTCGGTGGGGGGGGGTAATCTGGTGCGACTCGTCGCACAGCACACTACTCTTTTCTTAATTTCGGTAATTTAAAAGCGCATTCTGTACTGTGCCAGAATATAAATACAAATCAAATTTTCAAGTACTAATTTTTTAAAATTTTACATTCAAAATCAATTTTTTTTCGAAAAAAAAGTATTTTTTTTACTTTCTCTTACCTATGTATATTGTAATATATATATATATAGAGAAAGTATTGGATTCATGCCAAAGGGAATTCCCACTTTCCCCCCTTGCAGCTGAGGAATTTGATTCATTTTTAACTTTGTAACAAATTTGTTAAAAATTTCAAATCATATTTTTGTAAGTTTTTATTATATTAATTTCTTGCTATTAGTTGAAAAAAATTAAATGAAAAGGAGGCGATAGGTGTTAGACAACCTACAGAAAGGGGCGATGGGCGAAAAAAAAATTGGGAACCACTGGTATACATTTTAAAGAGCATCTAAAAAAGAATTAATTTACGAATTTTATTCAAAATAGTTGGAGAGAATTTTGAAAAAGTACATCAGTAAAGTACTAGTCTTTTTTTGACCGAATTTGTTTAAAAGCTTATTTTCATGCTTCTAGAAGTGGTGCTTAACTTAAATAGAAAATTTCAAACTCCTCAGTCAATTCCTTCATGCTTTAAATTGAACACACACACACAGACAGACCATATCGCGAAAACTACATTTTTGAATTCCGGGCACCTCAAAACGTGTATATCCATCAATATTTCAACATCAAATTTT
>JAKCPI010001741.1:0-14048 GCA_023213315.1 Euborellia annulipes | reverse complement strand
GAAGACTTCCACCTGACCAAAAATACCAACTGGGAAAAATATTGCATTTTGCCAGAAAAAAGAAGGCACGCCCTCTAAAATAAAATGATATAGTATATGGCCTTTGTATTAGTAACATTTGAGCATGATTCAGCATCATTGAACAAAATGTTTTGCCATTGAGCGTTTGGGCCTAATCGGTGTGCGTTGGCATTGGACAAAACATTTGCCTAATTGGTGTTCGTTGGTGGCATTGAGCAAAACGTTTTTCTCTTGGACAAAACGTTTTGCTCTATTGGTGTATGTTCAGCCTTAGACTTTAAGAGATAAAATTTATAAACTTGGGAAATAATTTATCATGGAAACCATTTCTCCTATCTTTCCTATGAAGTACAAGAGTAAAGTGGTCTTCATAAGATTTCAATGGCAAAATGAGAATATAAATTTTAAAGAGCCTCTAAAAAATAATTGATTTTTGAATTTCAATCAAAATTGTTGGAGGAATTTTTAAGGAAATCGAAAAAAACTGAAAAAGTACTTCAGTAAAATACTATTACTTCTAAGCCGATTTTGTTCAAAAGCTTCGTGTCACATGCCAGTGGGGTGCCTAACTTAAATATAAAATTTCAACCTTATAGCTCTTTTCATTCTTGAGATATTTTTCTTCACAGACACACAGACAGACCATGTCGCGAAAACCATTTTTTTGGATTTATGGGACCTCAAAACGTGTATATCCATCAAAATCTCGACATCGAATTTTTGACATGAATCCAATACTTTCTATATTAACATATATAGAGATAAAAGAAAGTAAAAAAAAATATTTAATGAAAAATAGTCGTATTATTTATAATTTTTGGAAATTTTTAGCTGAATCTACTAAACAATTTTTTTTTCAATAATATTTAAACACAAAAAAGTCAAGTTTTGCGTGGCTGCCTATCATTAAGGCAATATTTCTCGATTCACTTCCTTTTCTTCACTCGTTGCTGCTGCCTGTCATTGCCTAAATCCGCCTAAATCGGACTGCCTTCAATGTTAATTCTTGGTATGACATTAATACACACAACAACCTCCGAAATGAACGGGCCAGAGTAATCATTAAACTATGATTACTCCAAAAACTTTCTTCTATTCCGATTTATTCAAATTGAGCCATGGCTAATTACATTGGTTATTTTAATTAACACTAAAATTAAAGGAAAAAATATTTTTTATAAAATAATTTTTCAACCTATAACTCATTTAAATTCTAACTATTTTTGCAAATCATTTACATTTCATAAAAAATATTCCCAATTAATATTAATTTTTTTTAAATTTATAAAGAACTCACTTTAATTTATAACTCGTTTTAGAACGTCCAAAAGTCTCTAATAAAGTAATAAATTTGTTAAAATATTAAATATTTATGGATATTTTATAAATAAAAAATTAAGAAGTAATAGGATTTATTGAACCAAATGCTTCTTAAATAAGAAACGAGATAAAACTGGCAATTAGAGGGAGATATTCTAGTAAGAATGTCAAAGAAGAAATAAATTAAGAGGAGTTCTATTCATTCATATTTTGAACTCCTTCCTGTGAATAATTTTATTTTCGATTCGTAAGGAAAAAATCTTGACCTGGGAAATATTTTAATTATAATGCATTTTAGAGGTGAGGATGTTTGCAAAGACGTTAGAGTGAGTGAGTGGCTTGTGATCCCCAGAAGTCATAAATCTTAAGTAAGCTTACTATTTTGTATAAAAAATAATTTATACCTAGCGAATCTATAAATTGAATCGTGTGAAAAAAGTCTGGTGTGACTTAAAGCATAGCACAAAATTTTTTTTTTAATGTATAAAAAATTCAAAAAAGAATCTAAGTTTATATGCAAATCCTCAGAGGAATTTAACATTGGCTCTATGTAAGGAAGAGCCAAAAAATTAATATGAAAAATTTGAAATAGGCCTCAGTGTATGTACTTCAAACAATTTTCACGAAAAATTTTACTTTTTAAATAGCATCTAAAAAAAATAGTTGATTTATGTATTTTGATCAAAATAGGAAAACATATTTTGATACCATTTCTCTTATCTTTTTCCTGTACTCATCGGGCCAGAAAGAGTTAGGGGAAAAATACATTGCCAATGTACAAAAAAATGTATTATAAAAAAGAAGAAATAAAATATATTATTATTATAATTATTTCTTATTATATAGAGATTATCTTTTTCCTATCAAGTACAAGAGTAAAATTGTCTTCATATGATTTCAAGGGCAAAGTGAGAATATACCATCTATTGCAATAGTATTGAGACTAAATCTCGGTAGTTAGGCAGCCCAAATGGCAGCTTGTCTGTACGAGAAATAGTTTTTTCAAAGCAGACAATAGGCCGAAAGACCCTTTTTAATAAAGAATAACCATAAAAATTTATCTTTTTAATATAAATTTCAAGATATATCGAAATAAAAATTATCTCAATGTTCTAATCAGAAAAAAACAGTTTAGTGAGCGGGCTGCCTAACTACCGGGCTTTAGTCTCAATACTATTGCAATAGATGGTACATAA
Organism: Euborellia annulipes; assembly: GCA_023213315.1. Classification (NCBI taxonomy): domain Eukaryota; kingdom Metazoa; phylum Arthropoda; class Insecta; order Dermaptera; family Anisolabididae; genus Euborellia; species Euborellia annulipes. The sequence continues at coordinate 11,511 of JAKCPI010001741.1, read as the reverse complement.
AAAATAATTGATTTTTGATTTTTATTTAAAATCGTTGGAGTGAATTTAGAGAAAATCGAAAAAACTGAAAAAGTACTTTAGTAAAATACTAGTACTTTTTGGCCGACTTAGTTCAAAAGCTTATTTTCACGCATCAAGGGGGTGTCCAACTTCAATATAAAATTTCAACCTCGTAGCTCATTTCCTTCATGCTTAAAATGTGCTCACAGACACACACACAGACATACAGACCAATTTGCGGACCCCTTTTTTGAACTTAGAGGACCTCAAAGCATTTATACCCATCAAAATCTCGTCATCGAATTTTTGACATGATCGTAATACTTTCTCTCTATATATAGGTAAGAGAAAGTAAAAGACGCTCTCGCTTTCTTATTCTATACTTAATTAGTCCAAGTTCTATTAAACAGATGGTATGCTTTTTAAGACTTGCTATTTTAATATAGTCTTCAAGTAATCTAAAAAAAATTAAAATGATTTGTTCCAATGAAATTAAACGCATTGATGATTTTCGAATCCGCCCAAAATTAGCCTTCACGATTTGGAAATAGGATATTGTTTAAATTGTCCTAGCAACTAGTAAATAAATACTACGCCTAATTTCCGTTTGAGATATAATTACATTCACATAAAAGCCTTCGTCACTACTAAATGTTTTATTATGAAAGATATCAAAATTGGTCATGGATTTTAGGTCGGTAAATTAGTCTTTGTCTAAACGAGAGCAGACGCCTTTCTTGTGTCTTCGACTTCATTATTTCAGAATAAAATAGAATTCCATAGTGTAATTAAGAGCGCATTGCCATATGCTCTCATTTCAAAATGAATTATAATTAAAAAATTTTTTTTTTAATATTTTAGAAAATATTTTTATTAAAATTTATGAAATTCTTTTAAATGTTCACATAAGAGAATGAAAATTATTTTTTTGGTGGAGTCAAAATTTTCCAGTTGAAATCATAAAGACATTAGAATAGCAATAAACAACTTCCTTTATACTAAACCTATAAAGTGAGCCCAGGTTCCAAGAGGCGTTGACCCGCAATATGAACTGAATGCCTAACGTGTAGGAAAACATTAAGAACCCCGACAGGAGACATTCAAAATTTTAATCTCTTACAACTTGCCACAGTCTCATAAACTCAAGTTAACTAGAGTAGCTAATAAATTAGAAGTTAACAAACACAGGATTTCTTTTAATTTATAAAATTTTATATTATTAGATAGCATGATAATCCGGTTAATTGGTTCAAGGTTTGCTTAAAAATAAATAAATACTTGTAAATATAACAGGAAAGTGAAGTCTAATAAACAAAAATTTTTTAAATATACATGTATATTCGAGGCTTTGAAATAAGACTAATTAATTGTTAATTGATTAATCGACCTATAATTATATACAATTTATATTATACTAACCAAACTTTCGTGACCTGGTTCTTGTAATTATTTCCTTTGTGCTGAAGAAAATGTTATTTTTTTTGGATTAAGCTATTTTTAATGTTGAACAATTTTTTATTTATCATCTAAAAACCCGCCCCTGGGCCATGGTTCAGTAGTAGAGTTTCTGTCTTTTGCGCTAGGAGTCAAGGGTTTGAATTCTGTTTCATACGACAAAAATTTGGGTTTCATTTGTATATTATGGTAGGAAGCCAGGATTGGAAATAAAACACAAATTTTATCTCATTCTGCTCGTCGACGTTTCGGGTACTAATCACCCCCTTCCTCAGGATTGAGCAGGTGTTAATTATAACAATACGATGCTCAGTCCTGAGAAAGGGAGCGATTAGCACCCGAAACGTCGATGAGCAGAATGAAATAAAATTTGTGTTTTATTTCTAATCCTGGCTGCCTACCCAGCACCAATAATACACTTCTCCAGCCAAAGAGAATATTTCATTTGAATTAACTACCAATCAAATGAAAAAGAGTGGGTCTAAATGGCCTCCGATGCCGAAAAAACCTTAAATAAATTAAAAAAAAAAAAAAATACCATACTGGTATCTTACCGTAATAATTCAAAAATACAATTATGTGTAGAGAAATATAATTTTTTTTTATTTCAATTTTGTAGAAATCGAGAATTTGAAAAGAAAAATAAGATAAAAATCTATACAGTATAGCGAATCCTAAACGTTCTAATTACTTGTAGTTAATTATATTGGAGAATTGGAGATATCAGCCAAATTAGAATTGTCCAGGTTAATAAAAACTCCCAGGATTAGACGTTTCGGCCTGAATTTAGACCTGGACAATCCTAATTTGGCTGATTTCTCCAATTCTCCACTATAATCACATCACAGCCACAACTTCAAAAGCAACTTGTAGTTAATTTGCAATATTAATTAATTACTAACTAAAATAAAGCACAAAAATTATCTTTTGACTTTCTCTTACCTCTATATATGTTAATATATAAAGAGAGAAAGTATTGGTTTCATGTCAAAGATTCGATGTCGAGATTTTAATGGATATACACGTTTTTGAGGTCCTCTGAATCCAAAAAAGTGGTTTTCACGAAATAGGCCTTCATTTTCCCAAAATTCAAAAAATTGACTTTGCGGAACTTTAGAAAAACCGATATAAGATTCTCGGATTAAGGCCAGATTGATAAAATGTAATAGACCCCAACAAACAAATTTAATTGTAGGCTTCCAAACAGGAAAATAAATCAAAGATGATGCATAGATTATAAAATAGAGATAAAGGGAGGTAAAGAATTTCAGCTTCCAAATCATTTAACTTTAAAGTGATAATTTAGTTATATCTTCTCAGAATTTAAAAGGTGAAAATTTTTTTTTTTTATTTATAAATGATGATTTGAAAAGATTTCATTATCAAATATCTCTTCACAAGTAGCTTGTAATGTACGGATGCACGTAGCTTGGATCTTAAAGAGTTGGAGGAGGAGGGGGGGATGAGATTAAATTTCTAAGCCAGTCGATGATTTGTAAGAGCCAGCAGCCAGCCACACGTGCTTCAAGTCGTTTCGGAGTTTCCGAGGCATTCAATTGAAGTCTCTCGGGGCTTGAAGATGACTCAGGTGGCTTGGAAGCATCAATTTTTTCAATTTTTCTCTCCAATACCTCCTCCTGAGCACGATCTGCGTGGGTTGTCCCCTGTCCGTCTATCTCTCTTCTATTGGTGACTTTCCTTTATTCGAGAACAGGTTTGAGATTTATAGAAATACGATGAGCTCTTCGACTTCGATGATGACGAATATTTTTTTTTTTTTTTTTTTTTTTGGCGTAAAACTTTCCTATTTTGTATTTACCTTAAATATCATACGCCTTTCATATCTAAACAAACTTGTAGGTTTAATTATTTTTCGAACATAACAAATAATTCATAGAAATTTTTTTTTTTAATAAATATTTTATGGTACAGGTTTATTTTATGTTAAATTTGATTTATTCTTTAACCATGTTTTTCATGTTTCCTAACATAAAATTAGAAACAAGAATAAATTGAAATTCTATTCGTAAAATACCCATTGACAAAAAAGCAATTCATGTTCTATTAAGAAAAAAAAACAAAATTGTTTTCAATTAATTTAGGAATTTTAAGTATCTTTTATTAAAACAATTTGCAAACGTCCTTTTTTACTTTCTCTTACCTATGTATATATGTAATATATATATAGAGAGAAAGTATTGGATTCATGTCAAAAATTCGATGTCGAGATTTTGATGGATCTTCACGTTTTGAGGTCCCCTGAATCCAAAAAAGTGGTTTTCGCGACATGGTCTGTCTGTGTGTGTGTGGGTGGGTGGGTGGGTGTGTGTGTGTTCAATTTTAAGCATGAAGGAATTGAGCTACGAGGTTGAAATTCTATATTTAACTTAAACACCCCCCGGGACCGGAAAAATAAGCTTTTAATCAAAATCGGCCAAAGATTACTAGTACTTTACTGATGTACTTTTTCAGTTTTTTTCGATTTTCTCAAAATTTGCTCCAACGATTTTTTTTAAAATTCAAAAATCAATTATTTTTTAGATTCTCTTTAAAATGTATATTCTCATTTTGCGATTGAAATCTTCTGAAGACCACTTTACTCTTGTGTTTCATAGGGAAGATAGGAGAAATGGTTGCCATGGTAACAAAATATAAATATTTTCCCATACTTATAAATTTTACATCTGAATTCAAATGTTCCGTACTGTCGGGAACTAAATATATGTCGACACAAAAAATCTGGTGTGACAAGCACAGTACACAACTTTCGATTACCGAAGGTAAGAGAAAGTTGTGTGCTGTGCGCCAGTCACACCAGATTTTTCTGTTTACCTGTCAAAAATGTAAGATACCACCGTCAGGTAATAGATTAAACAAAAACCAACAGAATATTTTATATTAATAAGAGGGTAAAAAATGAGAGATGCAGGTTACTTCTTTATTCGATTAATTCACACAGCTGACGTTTCGGTTGCGCGTTTGAACCATCCTCAGAGCCATAGGCGTAGCCACGGGGGTAGCCCGTTTGGGGGTTCAACCCCCCCCCCCCCCATTGGACCCAAGCCATGACTAAATATTTAAGCTCTATAATACAAAATACTTACTCTGTCTATATATTTCATATATAGTGTAAGAGAAAGTAAAAAATTATAATTTTCTCTAGCTTAAAAAAAAAAAAAAAAAAAAATTAAATAAAACGCAAAAAATTCGAGAAAATTCAGAATTTTCCCATTGAAAAAGAATTGATTTTTGTTTTGCTTTATAAAAAAATTAAAGCCGCTTAAAATTAATTAAGCAGTTGGCTAGACGGGCAGAATAAAAAAAAAAAAAAATTGATTAAATCTCGCAAATGAAAAATAATAAAAATTATTATATAAATAAATTTTTTATTTTTTTCTTAAAGAGAGGGCTCGCTGGTGTAGTGAGCTAGGGTGTCAGCTTCTGCAAAGAAGATCCCTGTTCAAATCCTTGGCATGCAGGATTTTTCATTAAATAAGAATATTTATTTAATGTAAACAAATCCTCAAGCAAGCCCTGGATTGGAATATAGGATCTTTCCACAATAGCCCTCAGGCAACTCTACGAGGAGAGGGAGTTGCTGTGACATCCCGTCCTGTGGAAGGGACGTTAAGAGGATTCCCTCTCAGTGATGCATTCTTCGAAAGGAGTAGGCTACACGCCGGTGCTGAGGGAGTCCCTCCTCAAACTAGGACATCCTCCATAGCATAGAAGAGGTTGGATAAAAGGAGCCGGTTGGAACCAGAAATAAGGATTAGTTCACTAGCTAGAGACGAGAGCAGGAGGAGGAGCTAGAGATAGGAAATGATGTAACTTCACGGGGTGCCGGTAGATGGCTACGGCCAGAGGCCGGTTGGGTTTGAGGTGTGTGTCTCCGTACACGTAAGCACCTCGGGTAAATAAACGGGATCCCGATAGGAATTTCAAATAATAATAATAATTTTTCTTAAAGAGGTCTGAGATAGGAGTCTGGTCAAGAGAAACACATAAAGAGACACCCCGGTATTTCAGGCCCATATACATAAAATTAAGAGATTTGGACTATTTATTGCCTGATACGAGTTGATTGAAAAATTGCGGCACTTAATTAAGAAAGGGCGGGCCCGAGCCACCTCGAGGGGGGGTCCAGGGGGGCGAAGCGAAGGTGGGGTAAATGGCTAGTCATATACTCCATAGACGCCCTATACTGCCCTATTAGTCGGGGTGGGGGGGGGAGAAATAATCCTAAACCCCCCCATCAAAAATTTCTGGCTACGCCTATGCTCAGAGCTATAATCATTACATATACAAGCGATATCAGAAATTATTCCAATTATTACAATCAATAGAAATTCAAATTATATTTTACCTGGCTAAAAGTCATTATGAAAGTGTCATAGTGGATTTTATACATTGTTGAAAAATTCTTATATAATAAATACACGCAGTGTGAGACGACCAGGTACATAAATGAATCAAAATTTGTATTAAAACTATTATTTACACCTCACATAGAGTAGTAATTTCTAATTATTAATATTTAAATTAATATAAAAGTTAACAAATTTCTACCCGACATCTATTATCAATGCGAAGTTATATTTTAATTCATAATAAATTTCTAATAGTAATTTAGCCTATTTTATTAATATATATTTCCATATAAATTAACGGATCTATTAAAGTCCTTTTTAAAATTGACTGTATCATTGATGAAAATATATATCGTTGTTATGTTTTGTTTGTTTTCCAAGTTGAAAATTGAAATATTCAGAACTATATATTTGTGGGCTAGCACTATCTGCGCCCGGCCTCTCCAATTACGCTTGCGAGGTCCACTCTAGGGAGGTGGAGCAGAGAATGTATTATAATATAACTTCTTATATTTTGATGTTTACAAATAAAAGTAAAAAGTATAATGTAATGTAATTTACGGATGAAGAGGAAGATGGTTTACCCTGATAACTACATATAAATGAAGCGCTATTAAAAAAAAATTGCAAGTTTAATTTAAAGTTTTTTTTTTTATTTTGCCCTTTCGGTTAATGACAAGAGTGAGTCCATTTAGGGATATGAATATATTAAAATATTTTTGAATACAATAAATATATCGATGACTACCGGGAGACGTTCCACCGGCTGATTCTTCGGAGCCACCTATCCTAGGCTTCGTCGCGCTTGGCTTAATCGCAACGATTGTAGTGACTGTTGCTTTTCTCTTTTGTCAGTTAGGGTTTTTTCAAAAAACTGAAATATTTCATATATCCGGGCTTCTAAAATAATTTTTGTATTTTTTTCTGAAAACTACATTAAAAAACAAAATTTTTATAGTCTTGCGGTGTTCCGAAATATCAATTTTAAAATAAGTTAGTTATTTGAAAAAAAAAGAGCAGTTTTTTTCAAAAATCCATAACTTTTTTTTAGTTGGGTAGAAAAATGATAGAAAATTTTCAGCGAAGTCCGCGGGCATCAAGAAAAGTCGATTTGGCATGGAATGACCCATATATAGGCTACATATTTAATAAAAGGAATTTCTAAAAAATGAGTACCAAGATTTATAATATACTTACTGTTAGTTAAAACAAATAAAATTATTTTCTTTAACATTTTATTTACTTTTCTTAAAAAATTTATATGACTTATAGCCTATAAACTATATATAAAACAAAGGGCGGGTCCTGGTTTCGTTCCTAAATGTTTGGAATGGACATGATATATCTTCTTTCTTCTTTTCATCTACCGAGAAAATTATTGTCTCTCCATACAAAATGATTTCATTTCATATTAAAAAAAAAAAAAAAATTTGGGAACATGAAAGAACGATCTTCTTCTTCTTCTGTCCTCGCCCTTATTATTCCCGCGGTGCGGGGTCGGCGGAAACATGAACGAACGATAAAGACTTAAAAAAAAAATTCTTTTATAAATCGGGCACCGCCTAAACGTGACTGTCAAATCTATATAATTTTTTTTTTCTTTAAGAATTTTTTTTTTCGTTTGAATTATAGACTACACAGTGGAGTAGCGTGTGTGGGGGGGGGGGGGGCAAGCGCCAGGGGGCTTGTATTAAAAATCTGGTGTGATTGGTTACATAGCACACAACTTTCTCTTGACAAAGGATAAGAAAAAGTTGTGTACTGTGCGACCAGTCACACCAGATTTTTATCATATAATAAATTTTTATTGCCCGTGACCATGGGCATAACTAGGGAGTAAAATTTACTTTAAAAAAAATCTTTATTTTCATATTAATTAAATGAATAGATTCTGTGTTCTTGGGTCTATATAAAATTATAAGTAGTGATATATAATTATTTTTACAAAAATATCTCCTAATATTTTTTAATACAATCAATTAAAAGAAATTTTTGATGCCAAAATTATTTATTTATTTTTCTTTACTCGACGAAATATTTATAATTTTTTTATTAAAAATTCATATAACCAATAAATAATTTCTATTAAAAAAAAAAATATCTTTTATAATTAACAAAATAAGTACATGCAGTAGCGTAGCCAGGATTTCTGCTTGGGGGGGGGCCCAAAAGTTTTATGAACCCCCCCCTTCACCAAGAAACTTAAAGTGGAGAAATTTTTTTTAGATAATATAATAATTATAAATAAAAAACAAATAAAAAAAATTTTTTTCTTGAAATAAAAAATAATTTTAATACAAAATTCGTAAATATTAGAGATTTTTTCAATTATTTATAAGTTTTTTGTTAGATTTTAGAATTTATGAGAGTTAATAAAATATTTATTTAAAAAAAAAAATATCATTAGGGAAAACAATAGGTATTTTTTTGTTTTGGAGAAGGCTTTGGGGGGGGCCCGGCCCCCCTGGGCCCCCCCTGAATACGCCACTGAGTACATGTATTAATTTGTTTAATAAATATAATTTTATTATATTGAAAACTTAAATTTAAATGGGTGCTCAGTGTCACCATCTCTGATATAATCTCTTTGGATTTTTGCTCAAGTTTAGTTTCTATTCTCTTTGCCCTCTGATTCTCTCTGCCCGCTGTCTGCTCTCTCCCGCTCGCTTACCAGTGAAAGGAAATTATTAGTGTTTTATTATTTATTTAGTGATTGAGTGTATTTATTTAATTAAATCAATTATTATTAGAATCAGTGTTATTAAAACAACGATAATAATAATAAAATTAAGGTGAGTAATCTTTTATTATCTATGTTCAGAAAAGCCACCTGTCAAACTTGATTTCATTTGATTTCTTTTTTTTTATAAATAATAAAATAAATTTCTGATTAAAAATAAATATCTTTTTATTGTTTAGAGCTAATATAAATATTTAATATCAAAAGTTAAAAAAAATTCAAGTGTCACCTAACCCAAAAGTAATTGGTAACTTCACTTGATCTGCATGAAACTTTACACTTAAATTTTTTACTAAATAAATCCGAGAATAATTTCAGAGGCGATTGACAATATTTAGAAGGAAACATATTACTTATTTCATTTGCTAGCCAGACACTGAATAACATAGAAGCAATAGCAGGCTTTATTTAAAAATAAAAAATTTAGTGCAAAGTATTTTTAATCATAGTAAATTAAAACCAGCTAGCATAAACTACCTAGTATATATATTAGGGTGTCCCTTATTTTTCAAAGTATTTATTTTGGAACGCATAGGGCCTAGTTTTTTTCATTTGCCCCTAAAATACTCACAAATAAAATTTTAGCATATTTGGGACACTGCAACCCGTGCCGACTAGCTCCGAAACATGTCCATATAAGCTGTGCGGATAGAGTTGCGCGCCCTCGCTCTATTTGTCAGTTGTACTCTGTTTGTTTGGTAATTCAGCAATTTTTTATTAAACATAAGGTAATATTTCCAAATGTTTCGGAGGCTTATTGGCACTCCTTTTCAGTGGATTTATAATATAACGAAAAAGAGGGACATTCGTGAGAAGAGAGTGGTGAGTTAAAAAGAATGTTTCAAAAATAATTTTTTATATGTCTCATGATGTCTTGCTGTCGTCGCCGAAATATCGCTTTTAATGAAATATAGAAAGAACTAGCGACGATAGGGTTGCCTTCGGCAAACCAACCTCCGCTAGGCCCTGACGGGCGGCGTCTCGGGATATGACTAATAGGGTGGAGCGAAATTTTTTTTTTTTTTTTTCGAATTTCAAAACGGGCTACCCTGGAAAAGTTGTTCCATAATGTGACTATTTACCCCCTATTTTTATTTCTTAATACGAGCATATCTTGAGGTACCCCAAGAGACTCAAAGTTTAAAAAAAATAATTATGATCTTCCACTATTAAATATAAATATTAGTGCCAAAATACTTAATTAGTGTTGATTTATAATTAATAAATAACTTGGAACCAATAACCGAGTGTTTTATTTTCATATTTTAATTTTCAAAATATTTCAACTAGAGCCTACGGTAGAAACTTTATCCATAATACAGGTTTAGGATCCAAATTTCAAAAAACCCTAAAAACCTTTTCGAGATATTTATTTAAAGAATCTTTTAGCGAAGAGAGCTAATTGATATCTCATATCGTTTAAACGTAATTAAAGAAAGTCTAAAATTTAATTAAAAAATGCATTTTTTTCCAAAGTGGCGATTTTGGGCCCTTAAGGTCCGAATTTCAAAAAACCCCTCAAGGGCTTTTGAGGTGTTCATTTAAGGAAGAATATACCGAAGGAATTAATTTGATATCTCATCTCGTTTAAACGTAATTAAAGAAAGTCAAAATTTAATTAAAAAAATGCAGTTTTTTCTAAAATGGTGATTTTAGACCCTTAAGGTCCGAATTTCAAAAAACCCCTCAAGGGCTTTTGAGGTGTTCATTTAAGGAAGAATATACCGAAGGAATTAATTTGATATCTCATCTCGTTTAAACGTAATTAAAGAAAGTCAAAAATTTAATTAAAAAATGCATTTTTTTCAAAAATGGTGATTTTAGACCCTTAAGGTCCGAATTTCAAAAAACCCTTCAAGGGCTTTTGAGGTGTTCATTTAAGGAAGAATATACCGAAGGAATTAATTTGATATCTCATCTCGTTTAAACGTAATTAAAGAAAGTCAAAAATTTAATTAAAAAATGGATTTTTTTCAAAAATGGTGATTTTAGGCCCTTAAGGTCCGAATTTCAAAAAACCCCTAAAGGCCTTTTGAGGTGTTCATTTAAGGAAGAATGTACCGAAGGAATTAATTTGATATCTCATCTCGTTTAAACGTAATTAAAGAAAGTCAAAAATTTAATTAAAAAATGCATTTTTTTCTAAAATGGTGATTTTAGACCCTTAAGGTCCGAATTTCAAAAAACCCCTCAAGGGCTTTTGAGGTGTTCATTTAAGGAAGAATATACCGAAGGAATTAATTTGATATCTCATCTCGTTTAAACGTAATTAAAGAAAGTCAAAAATTTAATTAAAAAATGCATTTTTTTCTAAAATGGTGATTTTAGACCCTTAAGGTCCGAATTTCAAAAAACCCCTCAAGGGCTTTTGAGGTGTTCATTTAAGGAAGAATATACCGAAGGAATTAATTTGATATCTCATCTCGTTTAAACGTAATTAAAGAAAGTCAAAAATTTAATTAAAAAATGGATTTTTTCCCAAAGTGGCGATTTTGGGCCCTTAAGGTCCGAATTTCAAAAAACCCCTCAAGGGCTTTTGAGGTGTTCATTTAAGGAAGAATATACCGAAGGAATTAATTTGTTATCTCATCTCGTTTAAACGTAATTAAAGAAAGTCAAAAAATTAATTAAAAAATCCATTTTTTCCAAAATGGCAATTTTGGGCCCTTAAGCCCCGAATTTCAAAAAAACCCCTAGAAGGCTTTCGAAGTATTCATTTAAGGAAGAATTTGTTTTTACTTAATTGTCTACCTAATACTTACTTAATTGCGATAATCTAGGTATATATCAAGAGATACTCAAAAACGACTATTTTCAAAAACTTTGCGGGCAGGTCGGCACGGGTTAACGTCAACGTAGGTGAATAAAATTTCATATATAAGTAAGGCTTAGTAGCTTGAAAAAAATTAGAGGGTATGCGTTCCGGTATTTAAAAAATTTTTTTTT
>JAKCPI010001737.1:0-15634 GCA_023213315.1 Euborellia annulipes | reverse complement strand
ACAAAGTACTAACTTACACTTGTTAGTAAAAAAAAAAAAAAACAATACTCTCCCTATATATATTTCAATATAGGTAATAGAAAGTAATAACCAGTTTGAAGTCAAGCAAAAGACGTTGTCACGTTAAAAAGATACCGGCTGTGTAGCACCCCAAATTTTTTTTTAGTCACTACAAGATATGATAAATTTGAGAAAAATTCACATAACCCCTCCACACAAAAATTGTTGACCAGTTATAATATATTTTCAGAATTTCCTGAGAAGGGGGTGGGGACCGAGATTTGAAAACCGGGTCCCCACCCACAATATAAGAAACACATTTTAAAGAATATTTTCAAAATAATTTATTTATCAATAGCCGCTTAATAATTATACTATATGAGAGCATGCAGCAGGAAATTCTCTAATTAACGGTAATTTTTTTTTGTTGGGGCACCTCGCCTAGTTTAGGGGTTATTTATTTTTATTAGGATATATATCTATATTTCATTTTTATTCACTAGTTTTATCTTAATTTTAATTATCTATTCCGAATCAGCATTTAATTCTGTTAGCTTCACCATGCTAAAAAGAATTCCGAGTGCAACAGGTGCTACGACTTGCTATAAAATGAAGGAATTCTCTACTTACTTGTTCTTTGGACATTTCAATTTCTGCTTTTAATCTATTAATTTCTTCTTGCAATTCAGTTTGCTATTAATAAAATAAACAAGAGAATAAATTTCAATTGAATAAGAATCTAAATGAATATTAAACAAAAAACACTTACGATTTGTTGACTCTGATTGAGACATTCTTCTTCTTTTATCATTTGCTGAAATTAAAACAAAGAAAAGGAATTAAAGAAAATTAAGTTTTAAAATTTATTTTATTATTATATCTTACCTTCGGCTCTTTATAAAAAGATTGGAATAATTTCTCCATTTTTTAGAATTTAAATATAAACTTTATATTCAAAGTCAATTTCTAGATTCTATTCTCTTCTTTAAATAATTAAGAAAACGATGATGGATGACAAATTAAATAAAACGTGGATCTATGAATTATAAAAAACAAAATGAGATAAAAAAAGCGAGAATCAGGAATATTTGTGTGAATAACCCAGAGAGAGAGAAAGAGAGAGATGGAAAATGCCTGTGGCCTGCACAGATTAATTATATACAGATGGGACACTAGGCCAGTTTGCTGGAAACAGCTCGACACTAGCGCACTCTTGCACGTACCTCCTGGATTAGAACCTTGGGTCTCTCACTTCATCTCCAGCAGAGTTGGGTTTTATACACGATTTTGCAGTTTTATACAAAAATCGAGGATAAAACTTGTATAAAACGTATAATATGTATAAACCTTGTATAAAACGTATAATATGTATAAAACTCGAATGCGCATGCGCAAACCCGACGAGAAAGGAAATTCAAAACAAAATCATTTATGACTAGAATGAGTTATATTTTTTATTATTTATAATATATAAAAACAAATTTTCAAAAATGCCAGGAGGAAGACCACTGATGATTGACAGAACTAAATTGATTTGGGTCTAGCTGTGGTTTGTTTGCAAAAATTTTAACTTTTTGACCACAGAATGAATGGCCGAAGCGTTTATTGTTAATAATAACAAATATAAAAGTCTAAATTCTAAATTCAATTCAAATGAGATTGTCACAGATGTAACAACCTTTTTAATCTTAGCTGAATTGTACCTGAAAGCCACAGAATGAGTGGCCGGACTAATGAAACTGCGAAAGCCTAAACACCAAAATTCTAAAATTTACCTTTTTAAATAATTTTTATAAAGTTTTTTATAAAAAAATATAAAATAAAAAAAGAAAGAAAAAAAAAATATAAATATATAATGATTGGGATTAAAAGATTAAAAAGCAGGAAATTGTTATTATCTTAGTAATAAAAATGAGTAAAGCTGTATGCACATTAATCGAGTAAAAACGTTTTCGGCCAAAACGTTTTGCTCGATGTCAACAAACATCGATCGAGCAAAAAAGTTTTCGGGCAATACATTTTGTTCGGTGATGTCAAATCGTGACCAATTGTGTTTTGTCTCTTCGGTGTGCGTTGACCCATAGAAAAGCATTAAAAAACAGTTTCAGGCAAAAACGTTTTTGCTCGATCGGTGTGCGTTCACCCTAAAAATAACAAAATATTTTTATGTATATATACAATGCATTTATTTATTATGTTACAATTATTAAACACTTCACAACCAGTGTACTGTAATACAGGTATTGTTTAAAGTTTGTGTATGCAATACCTTCTTATAATACATTTGGCATGAACTAAACATAAACAAGATTCAGTATATTCATACTTATTATCTTGACATTTAATAATTCTTTTTTGGATAATTTTATAGAATGGAAGAGAGCAAGTACAGATGCAGCAAATAAAGAGAGGCTTTGGATGCCAAATGCCGAAAAGAAGACGTTCCGGACAAAATTTTATTCGTCCATCCTCAGTCCTGGTAGGCTTATACATAGAACTGAGAGGCTGAGGATGGACGAATAAAATTTTGTCCGGAACGTCTCCTTTTCGGCATCCAAAAGCTCTCTTTATTTATTTATTTAACATCTTTTATTTGCTGCACCTGTACTTGCTCTCATCCATTCCATAAAGATGAGATGCTTTCCAAATGTTTTAATTCAATTTTTTTTTTTTTTTTTTTTTTTTTTATTAACCATAGAAAAATACCTTTCCATACGTTTAGTTCCTTGTCAGAAACCTAAAAAAATAAAAGCAAACTAAATTTAATTATTTGATATTAATTAATTAAAGAAAATAATAAATATACTTACAAATGAATTGAATTATCTTATATCAACATCAAAATAAAAATATTAAATATATCTACTTCGTTTTAAAATAAAATGATGGGATGTCGTATATTTTACTAAAAGAATAAAAATCTGGTGTGACTGGCGCACAGCACGCAACTTTCTCTTACCTTCGTTAACCGAAAGTTGTGTACTGTGCAGAGTTGGCAAGTTTTATCCCGCCGAGTATAATACACGGTTTTATACATGTATAAAACTATCGCGGATAAAACTAGGCCGATGTATAAAAGGTATAAAACTGTAAAAAACCAACCCCCTCCCCCTGAAAAAACAGCTTAAAAGCTTTTCATATTTTATAATGTTCTAAAGCATTGACGATGTTGTTTGCTTTTTATTTAGTGAATAATATAATCAAAATGTTAATAATTGAAAAATGAAATTTTATTTTAACTTCCTTTCTCGTCGGGTTTGCGCATGCGCATCCAAGTTTTATACATTTTATACGTTTTATACAAGTTTTATCCGCAATTTTTGTATAAAACTGCAAAATGGTGTATAAAACCCAACTCTGGTACTGTGCTAGATTGGTTTCGGTTTCGAAGGAAACCATTTTCAAGGCCTGAAAATGTAAATTAAATTTGTTCAGGTCTTGAAAATGTTTTCCTTCGAAACCGAAACCAATTTACTAGTGCACACATTGGTCGGACAAAATTAAGTTTCCCGAATAAAAGCAAAACCAAAAATTTTGTCTTTTATTACCCCCTACAGCGTACCATCTGCTCCGAAAATCGACAAGCAATCTCGAACTTAAAGGAAGATACAACCCACCCAAATATTTTTGGTAGTCTTGTCTAGTTTTCGGTTTAAAATATTTATATTTTGTTACCATGGCAACAATTTCTCCTATCTTTCCTATGAAATACAAGAGTAAAGTAATCTTCAGAAGTTTTCAATGACAAAATTATTATTATTATTATTATTATTCCCCGTTTATTTACCCGAGGTGCTTTCGAGTACGAAGACACACACCTCGAACCCAACCGGCACCCCGTGAAGTTACATCATTTCCGATCTCTAACTCCTCCTCCTACTTTCGTCTCTATTTCTTATTTCTGGTTCCAACCGGATCCTTACATCCAACCTCTTCTATGCTATGGAGGATGTCCTAGTTTGAGGAGGGACTCCCTCAGCAGCGGCGTGTAGCCTACTACTCCTTTCGAAGAATGCATCACTGAGAGGGAACCTTCTTTACGTCCCTTCCACAGGACGGGATGTCACAGTAACTCCCGACAAAAGTAAAATATACATTTTATAGAGCATCTAAAAAATAATTGATTTTTAAATTTTAATCAAAATCGTTGGAGCGAATTTTAAGAAAATCGAAAAAGAAAAAACTGAAAAAGTGCATCAGTAAAGTAGTAGTACTCTTTGGCCAATTTTGTTCAAAAGCTTCGTGTCACGCCTAACTTAAATATAAAATTTCAACTATTAAAGAGAAAGAAAACGCTATATATATTTTCAGCAATTGTTTTTAATTCGTTAGTAAGGCAATATTTCCAGATATTTCGGAGACCTAACGGCACTCCTTCTTCAGTGGATTTCACCTCAATTCACCACATTACGGCTCTGACAATTAAAACGCTTGGAAGCGACATGTTATATGATCAGCAATTATTAATCATTTGATGATAAAATTTCAACCTCATAGCTCTTTTCGTTCTTGAGATATTTTGTTCACAGACAGACAGACAGGCCATGTCGTAAAACCTTTTATTCGGGGACCTCAAAACGTGTATCTCCATCAAAATCTCGACATCGAATTTTTGACATGAATCCAATACTTTCTCTCTATATATATTAACATATATATAGAGGTAAGAGAAAGTAAAAATGAAGAGAGTTTCTGCACTACAAAAAACAAAGCAATTTAACAGAGACTTCATTAACTAATTAATACACACTCGGAAAAGTTTTTTACTCTTACTTTCTGGAGGACAAGGAATTAAATATAAATAAATAATAATATGTATAGATATAAAAATATTTATTATTTAAAGAGAACGTTACAATTATTTATATTTTT
Organism: Euborellia annulipes; assembly: GCA_023213315.1. NCBI lineage: Eukaryota > Metazoa > Arthropoda > Insecta > Dermaptera > Anisolabididae > Euborellia > Euborellia annulipes. Next base: position 10,762 of record JAKCPI010001737.1, on the reverse strand, counting down.
AATTAAAGTGATTATGTTAATTAACTTTCTCCAACGGGGTTGATGGAAGGGTGTCCTCACTTTCATTCCTGTGAAGGTTCTGTAAATATTGGAATCGCTTGGTCATCGTTAGTATAAAATATAGAACCCATGCAAAATGCTCCCTCATGATGATGTTGACACAACTCCTCCAATCAAATTGTATTTTGTACCGAAGGTGACCAGGCGATTCAAAAAGTTATAAATAAAATGAGGGGCTCAATTAAAGGATGGTTATTTTATTCTTCCTTTCAGTTATTTGTTTGTAAATTGTGAGTTGTGAGCCACTCTTTTTCCATCCGAATGTTGCCCTTGGCATCAGCAAAATGATTTGTGAAATTTAATATAAATTTTGTGAAGAAATAAAGGAAGAACAAGTTGCGAATATTTGCTTTAAGGTAACGATTTTAAATATTGTTCAAGAGCAGAGTGCTTGTTCTGACGGGCTAAATCGAGTGGACTATATCCTTGCAAATTCCTTGTTTTGTGATTAGCACCTGAAGAAATGAGAACACGGGCAACTTCCAAATGGCCATTGATAGAAGCCCAATGAAGAGGAGTGAAGTTGTCCTTATCCTCACAATTGACATCAGCTCCATTGGCCAATAAGAACTTAACAATTTCCAAATGGCCATAGATAGCAGCCCGATGAAGAGGAGTGAAGTTGTAGTTACCCTTACAATTAACATCAGCTCCATTGGCCAATAAGAACTTAACAATTTCCAAATGGCCCTTGATAGAAGCCCGATGAAGAGGAGTGAAGTTGTCGTTATCCTTACAATTAACATCAGCTCCATTGGCCAATAAGAACTTAACAACTTCCAAATGGCCATTGATAGAAGCCGAATGAAGAGGAGTGAAGTTGTCGTTACCCTTACAATTAACATCAGCTCCATTGGCCAATAAGAACTTAACAACTTCCAAATGGCCCTTGATAGAAGCCCCATGAAGAGGAGTGAAGTTGTCGTTATCCTTACAATTAACATCAGCTCCATTGGCCAATAAGAACTTAACAACTTCCAAATGGCCAGTGATAGAAGCCGAATGAAGAGGAGTGAAGTTGTCGTTACCCTTACAATTAATATCAGCTCCATTGGCCAATAAGAACTTGACAACTTCCAAATGGCCATTGCTAGAAGCCGAATGAAGAGGAGTGTAGTTGTCGTTATCCTCACAATTGACATCAGCTCCATTGGCCAATAAGAACTTGACAATGTCCAAATGGGGATATTTGCATGCCTTCAGCAAGATCTCATTGGAATTTACTTTAGAGGAAAAAAGAAAATAAAATTCAACAATATTCAATCGATCATTCTCGATCGCTAAATCCAAGGGTGTTTTATTTACATTATTTATTAAATCGATTTTCGCTTTCATATTATTTATTAAGAATTCCACAACAGCTCCATGTCCATTCATTGCAGCTGCATGAAGAGGCGTTGATGAATCCTTGGAGCATTTCTTATCAACTTTCGCCCCTTTTGCAACTAGAAATTTAACAACTTCTAATTCTCCATTCAGGGCAGCATCATAAAGAGGAGTATTCAAACCCTGGGAACATTCCCTGTCAACTAACGAGCCATTGTCAATGAGGAATTCAACAATCGAGAGATGTCCATTCTCTGAGGCTAAATGCAGAGGCGATTTATAATTAAACTGTTCGGATTCCTTGTTTATCAATGTCGGTTCTTCTTTTATCATCTTTTTAATTTCTTCGAGAGAGCCATTTGATGCAGCTTCCCAAATGTTGCAGTTGGTTACGTCGAAATTTGTTTTTGGAGTCTCTTGGGAAACTGGAAGAGGAGTCTAAAAAAAGAAAATGAAAAAGAAATTAGATTTTCAATAATAGGCCAGTCAATATCGACATTTAAATCGCAAAACGTAAAGTATTCCTGCATTTTTGGTATGTTATTTGGACCCCTTGGGGGAGTGCGAAACCACATTTTGCAATTAAAAAAAAGTTGTGCTTCCCGCGTAGTACGAGAAAAACTGCGTAATTTTCGCACTTTTTTCAGTTTTTGCAGTTTAATTCAAAAACTATGGGCTTTTTGACATTAGTTGTTGATATCATTTTGAAAGTATATTAAATTTGAAACAATTCAAGCCAACTTACAGCTCCGTATCTCTTAATAGTTTTTGAGATATGATGATTGAAAAATGTACAAGATTTTCACAAATGTTACAATTTTCAGTTTTGCTTTTGTTTAAAGCCGAATATCGGCTTAACCGCTCAAGTTTAGAAAAAAGTTGTGATAAATTGAGTTTTAGCACATTTAATTACCTTTCATTTAAGCGCAGTACGGGGTCAGTAACCCTTGTAGTTCTCTTGTAATCGTAAAAAAACAAAAATTGCAGTAATAGTCCAGTCAAATTTTACATTAAATTCGCAAACGCGAAGTAACGCTGCATTTTTGGTATGTTATTTGGACCCCTTAGGAGAGTGTGAAACCACATTTTGCAAGCTAAAAAAAGTTGTGCTACCTGCGTAATACGAGAAAAACTTCAAAATTTTCGGACATTTTTCAGTTTTGGCAGTTTAATTCAAAAAATATGGGCTTTTGACATTAGTTGTTATTATGATTTTTAAAGTACATTAAATTTCAAACAATTGAAGCCAAACCACAGCTTCGTAAGTTTAATAGTTTTTGAGATATGATGCAATTTCATGTAGGGTTATTTAAAACTTGTATTATTGGAATTTTTGTTTTTCAAGTTTACAAGAGAACTATAAGAGCTTTAAGCATAAATAAAATTGAAAATTGTAACATTTCTGTTGTGTTTTAAGCCGAATATCGACATAACGGCTCATGCTTAGAGAAAAGTTGTAATAAATTGAGTTTTAGCAAATTTAATTACCTTTCATTTAAGCGCAAAACGGGGTCATTAGCCGATATTCGGCTTCAAACAAAAGCAAAACTGAAAATTGTAACATTTGTGAAAATCTTGTACATTTTTCAATAATCATATCTCAAAAACTATTAAGAGATACGGAGCTGTAAGTTGGCTTGAATTGTTTCAAATTTAATATACTTTCAAAATGATATCAACAACTAATGTCAAAAAGCCCATAGTTTTTGAATTAAACTGCAAAAACTGAAAAATGTCCGAAAATTACGCAGTTTTTCTCGTACTACGCGGGAAGCACAACTTTTTTTTAATTGCAAAATGTGGTTTCGCACTCCCCCAAGGGGTCCAAATAACATACCAAAAATGCAGGAATACTTTACGTTTTGCGATTTAAGGCCTTTTTTTTGTCTTTATTGACTGGCCTATAAGGGCTCAGAGAAAAAGAAAGAGCAAGAGATCTGCGGTTATGTTTGGTTCTCTGGGTTTGTTAAAACCTACAAGTTATTATTTTTTTTTTATTTTAAAAAACACACTTTTTTTTGCGAAGTTTTCTAGCATGATTTTAGGGCTCTCTACCGTCCTTTAAAGTTCAGGTCAATTCAAAAATATACATTGAGGGATTAGCCCAGTCGAATTAACTTTTTACCTGGAAAGTATTCTAAAGTTTATGAAATTGTCACAGGTTATTTGGGGGTGTCTAGGATGGTAGGATGTCTATTCCAAGTCTTCGATCTCGAGGGCCCTGTGCTAACTTGGAAGGGGAGAGCGGTGCAAAAACCTCAAAAATTTTGGACCAATTTTCTTAAATTTTGTAATCTGAGCATATTTTGACCGGCCGAACCCTGATTAATATAGGGTCTACAAATTTGGTTTATGTACCAAATGTTAGCAAATTTAATGCTCAACAACATTGCATAGGACTATTGTGGAACAAAATATGCTCAGATTACTAAATTTAAGAAACTAACCGAAATAAGTCCAAAGTTTTTTTAGATTTTTGCACCCCCCTCCCCTTCCAAGTTAGCACTGGATCCTCGAGATCGAGAACCTAGGATAGACATCCTAGAGTACCGAATCGAAAATCGATTCAGCCTCCGAATCTACCACCCTTATTCACTCTTTTAATGGATAGCAGGTTCTTCAAGCAATATTTCATTAAAAAACAATTATTTTTCATTTTCTGGATTTTATTCATTTCATGACTGTGTGTGCACATCCACCAGTTTCGGTTCACTCAAATGACCATCATCTGCATTACAACATTATTATTTGACATTCCTAACGGGATCCCAGTTTATTTACCCGAGGTGCTTCCCTGCACGAAGACACACACCTCAAACCCAACCGGCTTCTGGCTCAAGCCATCTACCGGCACCCCGCGAAGTTACATTATTTACTATCTCAACCTCCTAATCCTTCGTTCGTTTCTATTAGGTCTACTAAAAAGTTCGCGCTGTTTTTTTGTCAAATTGAAATGTTTATTAAAAAAAAACGGTTACAGATAATTCATTCAAAATAATTGCCGTCGCTAGCGACAATCTTCTCCCATCGTTCGGGTAACATTCTGATCCCTCGGCGCCAAAAATCTGGCTCCCGGGCGTCAAACCAGGCGTCAACCCAATTTTTGCATTCTTCGTAAGACCGGAAGTGCTGGTCGGCCAATCCGTGTGCCATTGACCGGAAAAGGTGAAAATCAGAAGGGACGATGTCTGGAGAGTACGGCGGGTGGGTTAAAACTTCCCATTTCAGCTCCTCGAGGTATTTTTTCACGACTTTACTGGTATGAGGTCTGGCGTTGTCATGCTGCAAGATGACACTGCTATGCCTTTGCTCAAATTGGGGGCGTTTATCTCGGAGTGCCTGACTTAAACGGGCCAATTGTTCTTTATAAAGGTCCCCGGTGACAGTCTGGCCCTGTTTCAAGAGTTTGTCTTCAATTCCTCATCTTCGAAGACCTTGGGCGCCCCTGAGCGTTGCTTGTCTTTTGTGTCAAAATCACCCGATTTGAACCGTTGAAATAGCTAGTGAACTAATCCTTATTTCTGGTTCCAACCGGCTCCTTACATCCAACCTCTTCTATGCTATGGAGGATGTCCTAGTTGAGGAGAGACTCCCTCAGCTCCGGCGTGTAACCCACTCCTTTCGAAGAATGCATCACCCAGAGGGAACCTTCTTTAATTTAATTTAATTTAATGAAATTGAATCTCCTAACAGAGGTTGTTAACTCCAATTACAGAGAGATTAGGAATACAGAGTATTTTAATATTAACATTTTCAAATGAGAAGGAGGGTGGACTCTCTTCTGGCATATTCAGAGCACATCATAAATATAGGAGATTTTCCCAATGGGGAAAACGCCGGGACTCTGAAGCCCACCTTGGCAAGCAAATCGAAACAGTCCCAACGATTTCCCAGAAGATCCTCAATATTCTTAATAAGTACATCCTCCCTTCTTTCAAGGAGGCTCTTTAAATAGAAGATATTTAATAGTTCATTATAATTATTATTACGTCCCTTCCACAGGGACTCCCTCTCTCTCGTTGAGTTGCCTGGGAGCTATTGTGGTGAGATCCAATATTCCAATATTCCAATGCAGTGCCTGTTTGAGTATTTGTTTTCATTAATTTTTTTTTTTTTTTTTTTTTTTTTTTTTTTTAAGATAAAAACACTCACACTTTTTTCTCATTCACACTCACACTCACTCACTCACACATTCACCCTGTCTTTTCGGCAACTCAGGCCATTTAAGACATTTACGATATCCGTTATTGAGTAATATACATATATTGGAGGTCCAGGCATTCTTATTTAAGCCATTTGGTATCCAATTGGCTTAAATAAAATCATCGGACTTCCTGGGCCTTATTTCATAAAGATTGACAATGCGACAATTGTCAAAAATTGACATAAATTGTCAAGCTTACACTATGATAATTTTTTTATTGTCAACTGCTGAAAAGCAGTTCAATTACAAAGATTGTCAACAGGTTTCATAAAAAAATTGTCGGTTAAAACAAATTTGTCACTTTTTTACTTCCTTCTACCCAACCTTCGGCTGTTCATTTTTATTTCTTAAGTAATATCCAATCGTATTAATAGGGGAATTTTTAATCATAGACCACATTTTTGTATTAAATATTTATTAAAAATATATAATTACTAATAAATATTTAATACAAAAATGTGGTCTATAATTAAAAATTCCCCTAATAATATTTCAAACCACAAAAGCTTTAATGAACACATAATATCCAATCGCTTCGAACTGAACGGCTTTGGACCGAAACTAACCGAGCCGAAGCCGAGAAAGTTGCCTAGTTGTTTTAAATTTTTTTTTTTTTTTTAAACAGGCTGAATCAGTAACCGATCAGAACCCGGCAAATTCGGCAAGTTGTTTTAAATTATATTCGAATCTCCAACCGAGAATTCTTTAAGTTCCTTAAGTTGCTTTAATATTTATTTTAAATATAGGCCTAGTTTTTGAATAAATAAAATATATATAGGTTAATGTCACCTTCATATTTCTTCTAAATTTTCGTTATTTTTATATAAATATGAATCAAATTATCTTTGCCCCATCTATTTTTGGCTAATAAAAAGAATGGATAGAGAAAAAACCGAAAATGTTACCTATCATAAAAAAAAATAATCGACATCATATTTAATTCAGGCTCATTTTCATTTATTTAATTTATAAATATTTTAATTAAATATTATATTACCAAATAAACAAAGCATTGTTGCAAATTAGATTATTTTTTTTAATATTTCCTTTTAATCAATTCGATGTAAACAAATGTGAATATATTCTAGGTTAGGCCTAAACGACACAGCTTTTAATGCCTGTCAGAATTTTTCTACAATTGTCACACGAAAAAAAATTGTCCCGACAATTCTCTTTTCAAAAACAAAAAGTTACAAATTATTCGTGACAAATTGTCAAAATTCACCTGTCAGCCTAGAAATTTTATGAAACCAAAAAGTGACAAATTATCATGACAATTTTACAAAAATGTCATTTTTTTACTTGACAATTAAGTCAAGAGCTGATTTTTATGAAACAGGTATTCGACAAATTGTCAAGGGACCCAGGCAGTACCAAATGGCTTAAATAAGAAAGCCTGGACCCCAGATAAATATATATTATGAAATAACGGTTATCGTAAAAGTCTTAAATGGCCTAAGTTGCCGAAAAGACTGTGTGAATGTGAGAGTGAATGAGAAAAAAGTGTGAGTGTTTAAATAAAAAAAAAAAACCCCAAAATGAGAATATACATGATAACTACGTCAAGATCCAGTTTTTTAGTCCGCCCGATATGCCCCCAGCATCGCGGGGTTTGGGCGATGTACATTACGCCACTGCCGCTATACAGTGTAGAGTATAAGTACCAGGTATATATAAGAAATATTTGAGCTAAAAAAAGTATATATATCGTTGGCTTACAAGAAAACATGACAAAGTCAAAAATTGATCATTTGTAAAAACAAATGACCAACTATACTGAAATATCATGAATAATATTCATACCTAGTGTTAGATTACCATGATTTATTGAGGACAGCCGACACGACTTCAGGGGATCTAGGGGGGATGGAAAATTTTTTGAAAATTAGGCATTGAAATTTGTGTTTTTAGCTATCCTGAGACGTGAAAATTTTATAATTTTTTTGTTTAGTTTTAAAATATTAAAAAAAACTTTTGAATTTTTGTCTGTGCAAAGGGGGGGGGGGAGCCTCTCTGCCCCCCCCTGGGACCACTAGTGCTCATGTTGTAATACAGATGATGGTCATTTGAGTGACCGAAACTGGTGGTATATGTGCACACACAGTCATCAAATGAATAAAATCCTGAAAATGAAAAATAATTGTTTTTTTTTAAATAGTGCTTGAAGAACCTGCTATCCATTAAAAGAGTCAACTTCCAATTGAAAATTACACATGATCCTCTTACAATCTCCGGTGTTATCTTTAAATATATAATTCTTCTGTACGTGTGTATGTGACTGAACTCCTCCTTAAAAAAAAACGCTCTCAATTCCCTTTGAATGTCCAGACGTTTCGGGCATAATTTATTCGCCCATCCTCAGTGGACTATTCTCGTGGGAGGGAGTTAAGTCTCCTTTGATTATACATAGTGCTTATTAATTTCTAAATTTTGTTTTTTATAAAAGCCAAATATTGGGGAAAGAGTTTTTTGATTTTAAAATTTTTGCTATTTTCATAGCTAGAACATCAAGAAATGTGGTATATATATAAAATAGTAGAATACGTTGTAGAATATAATAAGCACTATGTATAATCAAAGGAGACTTAACTCTCTCCCACTAGAATAGTCCACTGAGGATGGGAGAATAAATTATGCCCGAAACGTCTGGACATTCAAAGGGAATTGAGAGCTTTTTTATTTTTGGCTGCCTGCATTTTCACATCCTTCCTCAATATATTTCCAGCCATTAAATATTATTATCACGTTATTTTGGGACGTCTCAGCATGTTTATATTTAGGCTACTTGGCAGAGAGATTGATTTAATTCTGCTTACCAGAATGCTTTTATCAGCCAACTCCTTTTTAATCAAATTTGGAATGTTTTCTAATAATTGATTCATCTGAAAAATGAAAATACTATTTAATTAAAAGGTTGTGACATTTGATTTAAGCAAGTGTCTGTAGCCTAGGAGTTGATGCACCCGAAAAAAGAATTCCGAGTGCAACAGGTGCTACGACTTGCTATAAAATGAAGGAATTCTCTACTTACTTGCTCTTTGGACATTTCAATTTCTGCTTTTAATCTATTAATTTCTTCTTGCAATTCAGTTTGCTATTAATAAAATAAACAAGAGAATAAATTTCAATTGAATAAGAATCTAAATAAATATTAAACAAAAAACACTTACGATTTGTTGACTCTGATTGAGACATTCTTCTTTTATCATTTGCTGAAATTAAAACAAAGAAAAGGAATTAAAGAAAATTAAGTTTTAAAATTTATTTTATTATTATATCTTACCCTCAGTTCTTTATAAAAAGATTGGAATAATTTTAGCACGGTGAAGCTAACGGCCAATCTTTAAATGGCAACGTCGCATTAACAGACGCGCTGGCCATGTTAAAATATTATTTTTTACAGATTAATTGATATCTCCTAAATTAGTGGATGTCTAGAGATGAAAATTTGCATACAAATACAGAATTAAATGCTGATTCGAAATATATAATTAAAATTAAGATAAAACCAGTGAATAAAAATAAAATATAGAAATTATGAGGATGCTTTCAAAATCGGATATAAAAAGCTTTCACGAATTTTTAATGATATTAAAACTGGCATAGCTTTGGTTCTAGAACACCTGAGTACTTTTAACAGTGGTCAAAATGAAGGTCCCGGCTTCTTCTTTTCTATTCTGAACCATGCTAAGAGTTTATATTTTATCTGAATGCAAGAAATCATAAAAAATAAGGTGTACTCGTTCACATGAGAAGCAACAAACCGAAATAAGATGAATGAAATAATGCTGGTTTCAGAGGATTTCGTTCCGGGAGATATAAAACAGCCAACATTTTGAGATTTAAAAAAAATATAGTATAATGTCCTTTCTTAAACATTTTTGACGTGACAAGGTCTTACAAATCATGTGTCTATAGTGGCCGGTTAGGGGGGCATGCACGAAAAACTTTCTTGAATAACTCCTCTGTCTTAAGAGGTATAATCAGGGCCGTGCTTAGGGGGGGGGCGACCGGGGCCTTTGCCCAGGGCGCAAATTTTGAAGGGGCGCAAGTGCAGATGAATCTTTGAATGCTAATATCAGTGGCGGCGCGTCCACTAGGCAAACTAGGCGGCCGCCTAGGGCGACAAAAAGAGAAAAAGAAAAAAAATTTTGGTTCCGCAAGCGGTACCCGAAAAAAATTTTGGTTCCGAGGGCGACAAAAATTTAGCGTCTCTAAAAAAAGGTAAAACATTTCTCCGGACGGGAAACATTATTGTGACAATGTAAAAAATATATACAAAGGGCGCTAAAGGACTAACTTGCCCCGGGCGCTAAATAACCTAGGCACGGCCCTGGGTATAATTATGGGGAATATACGGTTAGAAAGAATGCTTTTTCAGCTAAAGATTTCACCATTTATTTTTTTCCTCTCATTTCATTTTACCGCCCTGCGGTAAATTCTAATTTGAAAGGTTAAGCCATGTAGATTCCAAACAGCTAATCAGATCAGACTAAATGTGATGTCCAGGGCCGTAACTAGGCAGGTGCAACAGGTGCACCCCCACAGGGCCCAGAGATCTAGGGGGCCCTAAAAAGAAATTGCTAATTGAATTTCCTTTTCAAATATGTTTTGCAAAAATATTATTCGAGATTTAAAAAAAAATATAATTCTTAGGTCTATATAAAATAAACTAATTTTATTTAAAATAACCCTGAAATTGTACATTGTATATAATATTTAATATAAATCTTTTATTTAATATATAGTTTTAAATAATTCATCAAATAAAAGAAAAATTATTTTAAAATATTTAATTTTTTTATAAATTTTAAATTTATAATAATAAAACTAAACTTTTTCATGATCTCTGATATCGGAAAAAGGAAATATTTTAAATTTTTCTGATACACTTGACCGGGTCCCACCGCATCGGGGGGTTTGCGGGGGGCCATAAAGGAATTTTTGCACAGGGCCCTAAAAAAGCTAGTTACGGCCCTGATGATGTCATTTTGTACAGGAAGAAAAACTAATAGAATAAATAAAAAAATCCCGAGTAATTAACTCCAAAATCAATTTTTTTCTCGAAAAACCTCATTTTTTAAGCCAAAGTCGCCCTTAATGGTTTAAAGTTTGGTCACATCTGTCATATATTGTTACTATGAAAATGTATGAACAAGTTTGTTAATGGGA
>JAKCPI010001736.1:0-16682 GCA_023213315.1 Euborellia annulipes | reverse complement strand
AAATTATAAAACGGACATAAAAAAATAAAGATATTTTGGTAAAACAATGCTTTATTCTAAGAGACTTTGACTATCGGTTTCGAAACACAAGAGTTTTTTTCCGATTTTTCCTAATTTACTGTACAGATAACATCTTTCTCATTAGCATCAAATAAAAAATATATAACATTATATTTAGAGATAAAGCCCATTTTGTCCGGAACAGAAGAAAATTATTTTGAGAGGAGCAGGAAAGTGAAAAAAAAATTAATCAGACTTCGTCGACGTTTCGGGATTGCATCATTCTCATCTTCAGGATGATAAATTGTTAACACTACTTAGGTGGGTACATAGCGAGACATACAAATATTTAATAGAGAAATGTATATATTATTAATGGCAACACCAAAGTCTTTCGACTTGGTCAGTGCTTATGTTCCAGTGCCACATAAAAAATACAGCTCAGGCACCTGTTGTAATTTTCTTAAGCAAGAAATTGCTATTTAGTTGCATATACAAATCTCTATTAAATGTTGTTTGCTCCACTATGAATCTACCTGAGCAGTATCGTTAATACTTCTCCCCCCCCCCCTCCCCTTTTATCCGTCCCTGATCAACATATTTATCAATCCTGAAGATGGGAATGATGGGTTTCCGAAACAATCAGCACATAAAAAACCGGAAAGATATTTTTTTTATATATATATATATACATGTATATATACCACTGCTAATAATATTTTTAATTTTAATCTTTCACAGTTGTTATCAATAATAAAAGTGATCAAAATATGAATAAATATAGTAATGTACATTTATATATGACAACTCCCGAATGCCTGATGATGGTCGAATAAATTTGGACCGAAACGTTGCAAATTTTGGAAGTTTCATTGATTTAGAGACACTCCTTCTTGGCTGCCACCTCTTGCCATTGTTCAAATATATTAACCACAGCCACTTCCACATTCGAGAAATCTAAAGATTACTTCCAGGCCGGAGAAATAAAATTCATTTAAATTTAAATAAAATTTCCCAAACTCTGAAAATAAATATTCTAAAATTTCTTTTGTAGTTTCTTTCAAGTATTTCGGTGCTGAACGGCTAGATCTAAGGAATTGCCGGAAGATTTAATCAAACCACCAATTCATATCAGAGACAATTTTATTGGTTAACGTGGATGCATCCTGTTCGTTTCGGCCGATAATAGGCCTTCATCAGAACCATTCTTGTCTGAAATTTAAGACAGTTTTTTACATTTGCGAATACAATCATTTTACAATTATTTAGTCATCCGATTCTTACCTCTTCATCAATGATGAACCTATATATATATATATATATATAAAAACAAAAAATTTTTCAAATGACAAAGCAAATATTTTTGATTGTTAATTATACAAGATTTTGTTTTTAATAAATGCAATATTCTTTTTTTTTCACTCTTTATAAAACTATTATTTGACAGATTTTTTTAACCTAAAAGAGATTTTTTGTCATAATTATTTTTCTTTCAGATATTTACTACTTAACTAGTATAACTTTATTTATAAGAGTTTTTGCTTAAAAATATACTAGTTAAGTAGCTAGTAAATATCTAAAAAAAAAAAATAATTATGACCAAAAATCTCTTTTAGGTTAAAAAATCTGTCAAATAATAGTCTTATAAAGAGTGAAAAAAAGAATATTGTATTTATTAAAAACAAAAACTTGTATAATTAACAATCAAAAATATTTGCTTTGTCATTTGAAAAATTTTTTGTTTATATATATATATATATATATATGGTTCATCATTGATGAAGAGGTAAGAATCGGATGACTAAATAATTGTAAAATGATTGTATTCGCAAATGTAAAAACTGTCTTAAATTTCAGACAAGGATGGTTCTGATGAACATATTATCGGCCGAAACGACCAGGTTGCATCCACGTTAACCAATAAAATTGTCTCTGATATGAATTGGAAGTTTGATTAAATCTTCAAGTAATTCCTTAGATCCTGCCGTTCAGCAGCGAAATACCTGAAAGAAACAACAAAAGAAATTTTAGAATAGTGATTAAACAGGTGTTACATCGTTTCCGAGATTAATAATCTGAAAATAAAAATAATAAATTAAAATTTATTTTTTAATTTATATAGACCTATATATATACATTAACTCACCTTGATCAAAAAGTTAAAAGATTTCACTTTTCTAGTCACAACGAAATATTTTCTGGAGTCAAATAGAGTTTTATAAAAATGATCTTCTTTTGAATAAATTTTATAGCGAGACAACAAGAACTAACAAGCGATTTAACAAGAGACAAGAAAAATCAATCGTATAAATTAGTTCCCTGAGACAGATCAATGCATATGTCAAATCGTATTAAAAACAAAAATACAAAGAACAAATTCAATAGATAAAAAAAATATCTAGCCAACTCCATTTCCCATGGGAGAGACTTAAAAAATAAATATTAAAATTAAAAAATGATGAACACACTAAAAAAAAATTTGTTACCTTAATATCGTAGGTTGTTGTGAATAAAAGCAGAATTACCTGAAACAAAAGAGAAATATATATTAATAGTGATTCCTCTATTTCATGGCAATCTTTCCAAACTTAATTAGCTATTTATTAATTACAGCTCACGTGTAAACAAAACGAACAAAATAAAATGTATGTTGAAAATTGATTGAATTTGTTAATTAAATTATAAATGTTAAAAAAAAAAAATTAATGAAATGTACATATATTTTTTTAAAAGATAAATAGAAAAGAAAGTATGTGAATTGACACTTTTTCTCCTTTTATTTCGAGCTAGCTATCGACAATATGACCTTATCAGAAGAAAAGAAGAGACATGCGGCGGACGAGGGTGGAGATGTGAAGTAATTGAAAAATATCTCAAGGGGTTGAAAACGAAAGGGTTGATTCCGTCAAAACGAGTCAATGTACGGTCTGTGTGTGTTTGTGTTGATAAACAAGTGCACCTTTTTTCCTTTTCTCTCGCCTTCACACTCACAAACACACGAGAGAGAAAATGACCAAATTATAAAACGTGACTGTCTTATTTTCACACATATATATATATATATATATCAACAAAAAAAATTCTGCATTCATTCTAGTATGAATAACATAATAATGTAGATAGAGAGGGTGGAAAGACAGCTGCTGTCCTTTAGTGACGTTTATAATTTGTACCCTTAAAGGGTCATTTCGCACCCTGGGGCTGTGGTATTAATTATGACTTTTTGAAGAACGTGACTTGGATAGGTTGATGATCAATTAGCAAGGAGGAAATATTTCTAAAAAAAGGGAGTGAGAATTTTTTAGACAAACAAGATGGATCTGATTTGGAGAAATGTCTTTGTGACATGTTCAGATTTTAATGACAGTAAACCTTAGAGAGAGCAAGGCGTTAAAAATACCAAGAAGAAATATTATGTCAGTTTACGAACCTAAACGATTTGGCCTCTATTGCAAGACTTCATTAGCAAAGATTAATTTAAGAAGACATCATGTAGCGATTTGGGAAACGACGACGAATAAAATCAAAATAAACAGGCTTTTAATTCATCCTTGGCTGCCAGCATTCTAAACACCTCATTTTTATCTTGTATATATATATTTTATTAAGATTATTGGTGGTGTCACAATGGATTAATGCTTTTATTTTTTTTTTTTAATCTCTCTTGAATAAACAAATCGAACAGACAAATTTGTGCAAGAAAGCAGTGTTTCTCAAACTATTTGTACCTGCGACACACCTTTTGTAAGTCTAAAATTTCGCGATACACTTAAAGTACGAATAGTACTGTAGAATATAGGTAGTCCTATGTAAATTTATCTGTATAGTACAGTGGGGGTCAATATTATGTCCCACCCATTCGTTTTTTAATTGTGATTATTTCATTGTTTTTAAAAAAATATTTATTTTTTAATGGAAACTTTCATTGTTCAAACATGGAAAATTTCCAATAAAGATTTTCATTTTGTTTTTATAAAAACAATGAAGGGGATTAGAGGGTGGTTCAGGTGGTAAAACACCGGAGTTTCAATAGACAGACCCGGGTTCGGGTCTATAAAGTGTAAAATTTTTTGCGCGCCTGCCTTGAAAAAAAAACAAAAAAAACAATGAAATAATCACAAGTAGAAATTGCATGGGTGTATGATGAGTTTATTCTATTAATATATATCTAGGCTTAGCAAAGGGAAAGGAACGGACAAAAAATTAAATTATAAAACAATAAATCGAGACAATTCAAGTCAATTTGATTGCCTCATCATCATTTTAAAAGTTAGACCTAGATATAGTTCTCCCTTGTCTATTTTGTGAGAATGATAGTCGACAGAGGCATATAAATATTATAAAAAGCTGATAAGTGAATAAAAGAGAAAATATATTTATATAGATATATATATAAAATATCGAAAAACACACAAATTTGTGGGATTCATTTTTTTGAACTCTGAGATTTGACATCTAATTTTTGACATGACTTTCTCTCCCTATATATATATATATATAAGATAGGTAAAGTAAAAATCTGGTGTGACTGGCGCACAGCACACAACTTTCTCTTACCTTCGGTAATCGAAAGTTGTGTACTGTGCTTGTCACACCAGATTTTTGTGTCGACATGTATTTAGTTTCCGACAGTAGGGTACAATTGAATTCAAGATGTAAAATTTATAAGTATGGGAAAATATTTATATTTTGATACCATGGCAACCATTTCTCCTATCTTTTCTATGGAGTACAAGAGTAAAGTGGTCTTCAGAAGATTTCAATCACAAAATGAGAATATACATTTTATAGAGAATCTAAAAAATAATTGATTTTTGAATTTAAAAAAAAATCGTTGGAGCAAATTTAGAGAAAATCGAAAAAAACTGAAAAAGTGAATCAGTAAAGTACTAGTACTCTTTGGTCGATTTTGTTCAAAAGCTTCGTGTCACGTCCCATGGGGGTGCCTAACTTAAATATAAAATTTCAACTTCCTAGCTCTTTTCGTTCTTGAGATATTTTGTTCACAGACACACAGACAGACAGACAGACAGACACACAGACAGACCATGTCGCGAAAACCACTTTTTTGGATTCAGGGGACCTCAAAACGTGTATATCCATCAAAATCTCGACATCGAATTTTTGACATGAATCCAATACTTTCTCTCTCTATATATTAACATATATATAGAGGTACGAGAAAGTAAAAAACCAATTGCATATCTTCTCTATTTAAAAAAAATATAAAATATTCTTTTTAATTTGAGTTAAAATAAATCTGAAGAAATTAATGAAGTTGGTTTTTATTCAAATATAGCACTAATTAAACAGAAATAATATTTATTTAATAAAACAACTCATAAGTTCAATGAAAACTCACTTATATAATTTATCCATAGATAAACCCTTATTTATGCTGGTTTATTATTATTTGAAAAATCCCATCTTAAAAATAAAATCAATATATTAATGAATCTATCAAAAAATAAGTATTTAATTAAAGAAATATAAAAAATTATTTTAGAATTATAGATGTCAATTTGGCTATTAAAATACAGAAATGACATATATAATGGTTAACAAATGAACATTATATATGTTATTTATTTATTAATGATGAATTTATTTAAGATAAAAGCAAAAATTAAGAGGACAAACCTTTTTTGCAAATTCTGGCATGCACACAGGTTAGATGACAGCTACCTGCAATTCTCCAATTGAACTCTCATCTGATGTTGAATCACACACACACATTTATAAAAAAAATACTTCACTAAACACTAATAAATCACATCACTAATAAAATATTAACTTTAAAATACTTTTTAAACTATAAACCGGCATAAATACGCGAGTAACGAGAATTTGACATTCGAGAGGCGACGGAATGATCGAGAAGACTAGCCAAGTCAATTGACTTTCTCACAACTATATTTTATTTTTTTTTTTAATTATTAAAATATTAATTTATTTAACATTAAAAATTAAAAAAAATAAATAAATAATTCATATAAATAAGAATTAATTAACAAAAATATTTTTTTATTTTAAAATATTATTATTAATGAGAGCGAATTTTAAATATTTTTTTAAAAAAAGTATTATTTATTGAATTAAAATATTCTTTTTTATTAAGAAATTTAAAATTAATATTGTTTTAATAATAATAATAATTATTTTATAAATTTTTATAGACTTTTTTTTTAACCGAAGTAATTTATTGTGATAATTAAATTTAATTTATGAAGTCGAGTTTCAAAGAATCTCCAACAATCAAAGTCTCTGAATACAAAAAATCTGATGTGCCTGGTCGCACAGCACACAACATTCTCTTACTCTTCGGCAAGAGAAATATGTGTATTATTTTTGTCACATCAGATTTTTTGTGTCAAGATGTTTAGTTTCCCATAGCACTTTAGTTCCAAACTTGACCAGCTGCATTTCATAAGTAAAAAGAAAATAAAAAAAATCTGAAATACCACATAAGTAAAGTGTGCTTCAAATAATTTTCAGGGCAAAATGAGAATATACATTTTAAAGATAATCTAAAAAATAATTGATTTCTCAATTTTAATCAAAATCGTTAGAGCTAATTTTGGAAAAATACAAAAAAACTGAAAAAGCACATCAGTAAAGTGTACTTCAAACAATTTTCATGAAAAATTTTACTGATATACTTTTTAAAGAGAATGTAAAAAATAATTGATTTGGGAATTTTAATCAAAATCGATAGGGCCAATTTTGAAAAATTCGAAAAAACTGAAAAAGTACATCAGTAAAGTACTAGTAATTTTTGGCCGATTTTGTTCAAAAGACTGTTTTGAGTGTGTGAGAAGGTTCTTAACTTAAATATAAAATTTCAATCCCGTAGCTAAATTCCTTCATGCTTAAAATAGTAATACACACAGACAGACCAATTAAAGGGATTCATTTTTTTGGACTCAAGAGACCTCAAAACATGTAAATTCAAAATCTCGACATCGAATTTTTGACATGAATTCAATAGATTCTCTCTCTATAAGCAAATATTAACATATTTATATAGAGGTAAGAGAAAGTAATAAATAAGAATGTCTGGACCCCAATATATATATATATTCATAATAACGTTTATCGTCTAAAGTTTATATGGCCTAAGTTGCCGAAAAGACTGTGTGTATGTGTGTGTGAATATGAGTGTGAATGGGAAAAAAGTGTGAGTGTTTAAAAAAAAAGAGAAAAAGTAAAAAGTGGTTTTTACAATATGTTTCTTTCTCATGTACTGTAGGAGTGTGTCCGAACTACATATCTCTATGTTTAGTTTGTCTAGTTAAAATTCTAATTATCCAACCCCTTGTGTGAATGTGTGTGTGAATGTTTGGGGTCAGGGCTTAGAAAAAAAATTTTTTTTTTTTTAACATATTTATATATATATATATACTGTATATATATAGTCATATTAAAATATTCCTTTTCATTGCTTTATAAATTTTTCATCTATTAATTTTAACCTTGAATAGAATATATCAATTAATTGAGCTCCGTTGAGATTGCGTGACGCGGATTGGAAAAGGGTTGCACCCTTCCTCATCCCGCTTGGGACATTCTGCAAGTGTCTGTCTGTCTGTCAGTCAGCCCGGTTCTTTGGGTAATCGGAGCGAATACCATTCGGGTTCCCTATTGTCTCCTGGTTGAGCCCGCGCCTTTCTTTGTGCTCACCTTTTTTGCGTCACCCATCTTTTTTTATTCTTTCTAGCCACCAGGCGTGTCCTTCGTCGTACCCAAACCCACCATCCTGGGTATCACCACCTCACCCCCTCTACCCCCTTTATTTACACAATTATACTAGAGTTCTTTTATGCTATCTCCCGCCTACTCGCTCCAATGTATTGTGTATTGTATTCTTTTCAACATTTTATTCTTCTTTTCGCCTCTGTTCAGTACACATACACACACACAGAAACACACACACATATACATATACTTTCTTTTATTCTATTCTACGACGTCGTTTCCTTTTGCAGTGTACCTTGAAAATTATGAGATGGATCTTGCCCGGGCGCAGTCCTAAAAGACATTTGCGCCTGTTTAATTAAATCCGATTTCACTTATCATGTGCATAATCATTTAAGAAAGAAAAGGACTAAAATTGTATTAAGGGGGTAAAACAAAAAATAAAAGATATTTAAATAATCACAGGAATAATAATTCTCTTTTCATATCCTTGATCGTCTGACCGTGCGAGGGGCCGGCCTGTTCTATTCCTTTCCAGTCGCAAAAAACCCATTCTCCCCAAACCCCGCATCGCCGGATTAAGGCTAAGAAAGAAGAAGATTTGAATGGAGACATAAGCCTATAAATGAGCCATTCGATCTCAAATTGTACGAAAATGACATTCGCCAACAAAATTCTTGAAATTAAAATTTTATGGTAATATTAAGATTTCTCTATTTTTTATTTTAATCGAATTATGATTTTTTCCATAACCTAAGAATTAAAAAAAAAAAAAAATTGCTCCTCCATCCGCTCCAAAAATGTTCTTTAATTGATTATATATATATAGAGTAAGGTAGGGCAAAAAGTCCGCACGGGGCAAAAGTCCGAATCCTCATTTTAAAATCCCCGTTAGACTTGGCGTTGTTCTAAACACCTTTGTTAGGTTAGTAACAACAAGAACAAATGATGATTCGAAATTCAATAACGTGTTTGAAGCCGATTGTTAACAATGAGCAAAGTTATGTTTTTGTCACCTTCCATCTAATATTTATGGAAATTCTCATGGTTGCAACATGTACCAGCATGCACTTTTCTAACTGTCTAATGTCTTTTATTGCAAGCTGATAACCCTAAATAAATATTTTAAAACCTTTTTCTTCTCTACAGTTAACAATAAAAATTTTTTGTAACACTTCGATGAAAATAGCTAAATGGGGCAAAAGTCCGCGGCCTCGACGGGGCAAAAGGCCCAATGGATCTCCAATGGAACAAATGTCACCCAATGGTATTCGAGTTTCTAATACCCCTACCTAGTATTTTCTGGGTTTCTAATACCCCCTACCTAGTAGTTTCTCGGATTAATGAGCCTAGGGAAACGACCACGACCCGAAATGTTTATGCAGATTATGAACTTCAATCTTACTGGGGACTAATTGTTATTAGGCCTATTGTGTATTTCTAATAAATAAAATAAATACATAAAACATACATATACCTAATGTATTTCTTATTAAGTCTTTTTTATACCCTGGTTCGAGACGGTTGTTGGCTTCAGGGGCAATTTTTGCATCTAAGGACTTTTGCTCCGCTAGTGCGGACTTTTACCCCCTCGGTGGGGCAAAAGTCCGCAAATGAAAATTTTTATTTAAATACCTCTCCTACTCATATGCTACCGAATTGGAAACCAAAAAAATTATGTAAGATAGCCAAATAACCAAGCTTTCAGGGGATGTTCCTATTTTTATTGTATCTTTCATAGGAAGGTCAAAAAAAATTCCAAAAGAAAAACTGCGGACTTTTGCCCCACCTTACTCTATTTACTTTCTCTTATTTTTATTTCATTTAAGGTCTTTTTCGGCATCGAAGGCCATTTAGATCCCGACTCTATTTATTTAAATTGATTGGTAGCCAATACAATTTAATTACATTTTTGTCGTATGGGACGGGTTGCTAATCCGCGACCCTTGGTACAATTAGCCAGCATGCTAATCACTACACCTAGGCCCGAGGGCTGATTATATTTTAAGCATTATTGTCATTTTTACTTTCTCTTACCTATATGTATATAATATACATATAACTTATCTAGAGAGAAAGTATTGGATTCATGTCAAAAATTCGATGTCGAGATTTTGATGGATATACATGTTTAGAGGTCCCCTGAATCCAAAAGTGGTTTTCTCGACATGGACTGTCTGTGGGTGTATCTGTCTGTGAACAAAATAACTCAAGAACGAAAAGAGCTAGGATGTTGAAATTTTGTATTTAAGTTAGGCACCCTTCTGAGACGTGAAAATAAGCTTTTAATCAAAATCGGCCAAAGAGTATTAGTACTTTACTGATGTACTTTTTCAGTTTTTTTCGATTTTCTCAAAATTCGCTCCAACGATATTGATTAAAATTCAAAAATCAATTATTTTTTAGATTCTCTATAAAATGTATATTCTCATTTTGTGATTGAAATCTTCTGAAGACCACTTTACTCTTGTACTCCATAGAAAAGATTAGGAGAAATGGTTGCCATGGTATCAAAATATAAATATTTTCCCATACTTATAAATTTTACATCTTGAATTCAATTGTACCCTACTGTCGGAAACTAAATATATCACAACACAAAAAAATCTGGTGCGACCAGCCATACCAGATTTTTTAAATACCTAATCAGCACGATAATAAATCAAGCTAGGGCGGAAGGGAGATTTCTGGCTACAGAAATCTTTCCAAAATAAAAAAAAAGTTTTTCTCAGCAAACTGCCCTAGATGAATATTCAATAAATATAAAAGGTTTCTTTTTAACTTAATATATAGCTATTATTTATATTCTTTAAACTTAAAAAAAAGTTGATTTTCTGTATTTAATAACTCTCTCTTTCTCTCTTGCTTCTCTTTTATAGAGTTTTGTAAAAGTTGAGTGAGGACGTAGTGCTCGCGTCCTATTCTGAAGAGAAGTAGACAAAAAGGACCTGCACCATGAAAGAAATTGAAGTTGGCCGTCAGCAGGGGCTATTGTGTCGATAACCAAGGATGATGAACCCTTAGAGCGCGAGGCAAAAGTTATTTTCTTTCCACTAGACTGACTATATATACGTACAGTATATTATATATATATATAGGGTGATATGAAACAATACATGCGAGTAGTTAATAACCCAAGAGGAAAGGAGAAAGGCCCTATAGAGAATGATGAATGAATCTAGGAAAAGGGCTTCAGTCGACAAATTAACAAAGCAAAAACTTTTTGAATTTAAAACATTTGTACCGTATTAGCGAGAAATATTTTTATTTGGGAAATAATTAAGTATGCGGACATCTTGATTCACTCTACTTTAGGAAGCGCCTTATCAGGAGTTGTCGGATTAATTATAGTTAAATAATTGTCATGATTTACTTATTTGAATAAGATATGAATATTTGGACCCTGTTACGCATTAGTGTGTCAAGCGCCAGCTACCGAGTTTTGAGAAAATTAACATTAAAGTTTTTTGTTTTCATTGGATTATATATAATTTTTTTTGTCAATCGTGAACAAAAATACTATTAATTATAGCATTTGAAACAATATTCCGTGCTTACCTCAATTTTTAATTTTTTGGCACTTGTCACACTAATGCGTAACAGGCTCCATTTATGATTACCTAATGTTGATGAATAGATATATTTAAGAAATACAATATATTGTATTAATTATATAGTGAAAACAGCCAAAGTTAATATACACGTTGATTTCTTGAATTTTTATAATTTTCCGATATTTGGAATTTTGAAATAAATAGGAGGCATGGGAAGTTCATCCCAGCAACAAATAAAACATATATGGTCCACAATTGGGATCTTCTCAAATAAAAATCCAGATTTTAAAATTGAATCAACATTATCAATGAGTCATTTCATTTTAAATCAACACAGAAAAGTACCATTTTCAACCCGACCATACCCTGGCTAGACGTGAACCTTCTCATAATTAAGAAAAGGTGAGGGTCCGCCGCAGGCGGGCACGAGCCAGCTGGAGGGGGGTCCAGGGGGGCAAAGTCCCCATGTCTAGATGCAAAGGCGGGCGACGCGGCTAGTCATTAATAAAATTCTTAAAAAAACATCAACATCTTATAAAATCAACATTTTTCCTAAAATATGTCAATTTTCTGAACTTTCAAAAAGTGAACTTGTATGGACCACATGGTTTCATATATGGACCATGGTCAATTTAAAGAATGAAGGAATTGAGCTACGAATTTGAAGGGAAATTTTATATTTTAAGAATCGACCAAAAAGTACTAGTACTTTACTTATGTACTTTTTCAGTTTATTTCGCTTACCAAAGGTAAGTGCATCAGTAAAGTACTAGTACTCTTTGGCCGATTTTGTTCAAAAGCTTCGTGTCACGTCCCAGGCGTAACTTAAATATAAAATTTCAACCTCCTAGCTCTTTTCGTTCTTGAGATATTTTGTTCGCAGACAGACACACACACAGACAGACAGACCATGTCGCGAAAACCACTTTTTTTGGATTCAAGGGAGCTCAAAACGTGTATATCCATCAAAATCTCTACATCAAATTTTTGACATTAATCCAATACTTTCTCTCTCTATATATTAACATATATATAGAGCTAAGAGAAAGTAAAAAATTACATCGCGAGTTGATGAAAAATAAAAATGGCTCCCGAGAATAGTGAGGTGCATGGGGGCAATTGGCATTAAGAGAATGGTAGACTGGGCTGTTGGAGGGATAGTAGGCTTTGACCCTCGAATTGACAGAACGTTCTTTGAGAAAAGCCGGTGGTTCATATTATATTATAGGACCGGTCTACATATGGCGCACTTACTCTATAGGCCTACCTATGACTAGTCAAGTCCGAATCGAGGTATCTTTGAATATAAATATCTACAGAATACTACCTGTTGGAGAAGCTTATATTCGAAATTAAAGATACGGATTAAACTGAAACTCATTTTTACTAAAAAGATGTCAAATAAAAGTTTGATAAATTTTTTTTCAACCCGTCTATGTAATTAACCCTAAGAAGAAAAGAGGATTATATCCTTTTGTAAAAATTAATTATTTAAAAATTTTTTCCTAACCTTAACGTAACGTATTATCATATACGGAAAGAGTTTTTAACCTTTGAAAACATGTGTGTGTGTGTGTGTGTGTGTGCGTGTGGCTGCTCTGAGAAGGCAAGGCGTGCGTGCTAAAGTCTTTATTATAGGACATAATCTTAAAAGCCAACAGCCACAATGCGGTCACGCGTAACTTTGTTAATAATCTCCACCCCGTAAAAGGGCATCATCTCCAATAGCCCTTGACTTGAACTTCTTCTTGCTTAAAACCAGTCAAGGAGAATTTTTGGTAAGAAACACACCGCAAACAACTAAACGAACTTCTATCTATACATTTTATTGGTCTCTATTTATTATTACAATGTTCTGGCGGGAAACGAAAGCGGGATCGGAGTAGCATCCAAAAAAAAAGAAAAATTGCTTTCGCAGCCAAAAAAAGCAACCTTAGCATATGCATAGTGAATTGTTATAAAATATTTACTTTTATATCGCTGTTTTCCATTTTTTTTTTTTTTTTTTTTTTTGAAAATTACCCATGTTTTGTAAAAAAAATTGTACGTGATGGAGGGAAATAGTGATCAGTTTTGGATTCAGCACACTAAAAAACATATAATTCATAAAAAATATTCCATTTAGCTGAAAAAAAAAATTCATTTTGCATGCCAGTGTAATTTTACTAACATATTAGTATAATAATATAATATACAGGAAGGTGAAGAAAATAGACTTTATTCGGCCCAAAATTATTTATTACCAATGTCAACTTTTCGGGGACTATACGTCACCCATCCTCAGGACAAAGGTCGTAAAAAGTGGCTTGAGCTCACCATATAGCCAAATTGTATGCAAGTTTTCACCACGAGCCACTCTGAGTCAATGCTGCAGCTTTGCGCCCATTGCCTTATTCACGAGGTGCGGGGTCAGCGGTTCTCTTTCTCTTCCCTATTATGTATTATCACGTACAATTTTTTGGGACCGGGAAGGAAAGAACAGGCCGGCCCGTCACACGGTCTGACGCCTGTTGAAAATATACAAGGGAGAGGCAGACATACAAAAAACAGAAGGAGGAAGCCTGTCCCAGTGGTCGCCAACCACGTACCCACAAGATGTGCGCCCCTGAGCGAAGACAATATGATAGATCTGATAGTAATTAACAAGTTGAGAAAGGCGCGGCTTCGCCGCGCCCATCTCAACTTGCCCTGGCGGGCGGCGTCTCGATACGTGATCAGTAGTTTTTCTCTTAATTTTAAAGCCCATATTATTTTTGCCTAAATGAAATACAATGAATCAAGTTTAAAATTTGAGTATTCGCCCTGCCCGGCCTCTGGGTTTTGAAGGCCATGAGAAAATTACGGGCAAGAAGCAAGCCAAAATTTCCCTTTAATAAACTGATTCGAGCCAACGGGCATGCAAATGAAATCAGGCGGACAGGGACCTATTAAAAAAATCAAGAATTTTAAAATAAAAAATTTCGGGAGTGGGGCAATTGCACAATAAATCTTTAAACTTTTAAACCCCTTGATAGATATTCATTAAAGAATTTTAAATCCAAAAAAGCATGTTAATATTTGAAAAAACAGAAGAATTAAAAATTTCGGGGGGGGGGGGGGGGGGGGCAATTACACAAAAAATATTTAAACTTTTAAACCCCTTGATAGATATTCATTGAAGAATTTTAAATCAAAAAAAGCATGTTAAGATTTGAAGAAACAGAAGAATTAAAAATTTCGGGGGGGGGGCAATTACACAAAAAATATTTAAACTTTTAAACCCCTTGATAGATATTCATTGAAGAATTTTAAATCCAAAAAAGCATGTTTTTATTTGAAGAAATAGAAGAATTAAAAATTTCGGGGGAGGGGGCAATTACACAAAAAATCTTTCAACTTTTAAACCCCTTGATAGATATTCATTCAAGAATTTTAAATCCAAAAAAGCATGTTAATATTTGAAGAAACAGAAGAATTAAAAATTTCGGGGGGGGGGGGGGCAATTACACAAAAAATATTAAAACTTTTAAATCCCTTGATAGATATTCATTCAAGAATTTTAAATCCAAAAAAGCATGTTAATATTTGAAGAAACAGAAGAATTAAAAATTTCGGGGGGGGGGGCAATTACACAAAAAATCTTTCAACTTTTAAATCCCTTGATAGATATTCATTCAAGAATTTTAAATCCAAAAAAGCATGTTAATATTTGAAGAAACAGAAGAATTAAAAATTTCGGGGGGGGGGGGGGCAATTACACAAAAAATATTAAAACTTTTAAATCCCTTGATAGATATTCATTCAAGAATTTTAAATCCAAAAAAGCATGTTAATATTTGAAGAAACAGAAGAATTAAAAATTTCGGGGGGGGGGGGGGCAATTACACAAAAAATATTAAAACTTTTAAATCCCTTGATAGATATTCATTCAAGAATTTTAAATCAAAAAAAGCATGTTAAGATTTGAAGAAACAGAAGAATTAAAAATTTCGGGGGGGGGGGGCAATTACACAAAAAATATTTAAACTTTTAAACCCCTTGATAGATATTCATTGAAGAATTTTAAATCCAAAAAAGCATGTTTTTATTTGAAGAAATAGAAGAATTAAAAATTTCGGGGGAGGGGGCAATTACACAAAAAATCTTTCAACTTTTAAACCCCTTGATAGATATTCATTCAAGAATTTTAAATCCAAAAAAGCATGTTAATATTTGAAGAAACAGAAGAATTAAAAATTTCGGGGGGGGGGGGGGGGCAATTACACAAAAAATATTAAAACTTTTAAATCCCTTGATAGATATTCATTCAAGAATTTTAAATCCAAAAAAGCATGTTAATATTTGAAGAAACAGAAGAATTAAAAATTTCGGGGGGGGGGGGGCAATTGCACAATAAATCTTTAAACTTTTAAATCCCTTGATAGATATTCATTCAAGAATTTTAAATCCAAAAAAGCATGTTAATATTTGAAATTGAAGAATTTTAAATCCAAAAATGCATGTTAAGATTTGAAGAAACAGAAGAATTAAATTTTTCGGGGGGGGGGGGGGCAATTGCACAATAAATCTTTAAACTTTTAAATCCCTTGATAGATATTCATTCAAGAATTTTAAATCCAAAAAAGCATGTTAATATTTGAAATTGAAGAATTTTAAATCCAAAAATGCATGTTAATATTTGAAGAAACAGAAGAATTAAAAATTTCGGGGGGGGGGCAATTACACAAAAAATATTAAAACTTTTAAATCCCTTGATAGATATTCATTCAAGAATTTTAAATCCAAAAAGCATGTTAATATTTGAAATTGAAGAATTTTAAATCCAAAAATGCATGTTAAGATTTGAAGAAACAGAAGAATTAAATTTTTCGGGGGGGGGGGGCAATTGCACAATAAATCTTTAAACTTTTAAATCCCTTGATAGATATTCATTCAAGAATTTTAAATCCAAAAAAGCATGTTAATATTTGAAATTGAAGAATTTTAAATCCAAAAATGCATGTTAAGATTTGAAGAAACAGAAGAATTAAATTTTTCGGGGGGGGGGGGGGGCAATTACACAATAAATCTTTAAACTTTTAAATCCCTTGATAGATATTCATTCAAGAATTTTAAATCCAAAAAGCATGTTAATATTTGAAATTGAAGAATTTTAAATCCAAAAATGCATGTTAATATTTGAAGAAACAGAAGAATTAAAAATTTCGGGGGGGGGGGGGGGGGGGCAATTACACAAAAAATATTAAAACTTTTAAATCCCTTGATAGATATTCATTCAAGAATTTTAAATCCAAAAAAAGCATGTTAATATTTGAAGAAACAGAAGAATTAAAAATTTCGGGGGGCAATTGCACAATAAATCTTTAAACTTTTAAATCCCTTTGATAGATATTCATTCAAGAATTTTAAATCCAAAAAAGCATGTTTATATTTGAAGATGTAGAAGAATTAAAA